>BROE01000022.1:2439693-2451960 GCA_036571765.1 Plecoglossus altivelis
GCAAGGTTCAATGGGAGTAAGCGAGATGGTGTCTATGCCGAGAAAGGTTATTGGCGTGGGAATAAGGTGAAGGGAAAGAGGGAAGAGTGATTGGAACATGGTCAAATGCGTAGACAATTGTACATGATGATGTGAAAGATGCATGAAAGAAATCTATGGCTTTTGAAAGTTCTTATAAGTATGGTCAAGAAGAGCCAGGCGATCACCATTGAAACATAAATTGATCTTGCCAGGTGGAATGTAGCCTCAAATTGAGGGAGAGCGCTTGCTTGCAATTGGCGATGGAACTGGCAGCGGGTATCAGACGCACCGACTTCCTTACACCCATTTTCATTTGAAAGTGGTAGACTTTGGGTTTCTCGACAAACCTATTGGCGCACAGTTAGGCTTTGGGGAAAAGTCAGCCTTCTCAAGTCGTACGAGACTAACCCTTATCATTATGCCAATATGTGTAGTATGGGTGGAGTAGGAAAGGACTCAGTTGCAACTCTCAAGGCAAAGAGGCAATGAAACTGCCCAAAATAACTAAGGAACTCAATCGAAACTGGCAACGCATAGTTCATCTCACCATCCGCTTAGCTTTATTACATAACACACTATGCTGTGTGTACACCAAACTGCACTAAAAAAAACTAATATGTATCTATTCTTCGAACATGTACAATACTCTTTGCACATGCACATCGGTAATTATTCGTACAGTTTGTATATTTTGTATCCTGTTTAGTTTATGAATAGGAAAAATGTTATATTTAATTTAATTGGTTGTTTGTTTAGATTCTTCCTATTATCTTAGTTGATAAGTTTTGTCGTAACTGTTACTCGTCATTTCGGTCACGAGCCACCCAACGTGGACTCTGTGAGGGGACGCAAAGCACATGGTATATCGTTCAAAAGAGGCTCATCGCAGCCGTTGGTCTGTCCTGTGGCACTCCGACAATTGTAGCGGAAAGAGAAGAATAAGAGTCACAAGCTACTCGAGCATCTTCGACTTGACTGCTACATGTCATTTGTAGTTTGTTGAAATTCATGCTAATGGGTCCTCCTTCAGTTTCTCAGAGCCTCCCCATTGGAACACATTGACATGGGGAATTAGCTGAGATCGTGAAGAGTTGCCAGCACTGGTGCTGGATTGCATGCGAGAGGCCCACAAGCATGGTGTACTCATACAGATTTCACGAATCACGGATTCTGAATCATCACAACGTACGTAAGGTTGTTCATGAGACGAAAACTTGCAGTCTTCATGTCTCTTCTTTGTAAAACACTTTTGTCCTTTTCTCTCAGCCGTTTCGTGGCGACATGGTCAGACTCCAAAGTATTGCACGATCTGACATCATATTCTCTGCTCTCTTACTGTGTGTCATCATTGGTCTAGCATGAATAGCTGGAAAAGGGTCGCAAATATATGTATTTCTTGCTGTCTGTGTCTATCTTTCTCTCTGTCTGTTTTTGTCTCTCTATCTTTCTTTCTCTCTATTTCTTTCTCTCTCTATCTATCTTTCTGTCTATCTGTCTCCCTCTCTGTGTCTATCTTTCTCTCTCTCTCCATCTTTCTCTCTCTTTATCTCTCTTTCTCCGTCCATCCTTATTTTGATGTCTTTGACACTGGCTTTTAATTTTTGGTTTCCATCTGTTTATTTAATACTGCCCCTGCCTTTCCTAATTCATGATCTATTCTCTCTCCCCCTCCCTCTCTTCCCCTCTCTCTCTCCCCCTCCCTCCCTCTCTACCCTCCCTCCCTCCCTCTCCCTTTATCTCGCTCTCTCCTGGACTGGTGAATTGTGATTTCTGTCGCAGATCAGACACATCCGGCTGCCGCTAACGAGACCCACAGCCCACACAGTCAGCCCAGATCACAGAGGAGCACGCAGGCAGATCAGAGGGGACAGAAGGGGACTTTAGTCAGGAGAACAGTCTCGCAGAACCATTCAAATACAATGGAACTATATTCTTCTTGCATTATTTCAATAAAGGGAGCCTCCAATTTATGATTGGCAGGAGCCACAGTCTCCTACGATACTGAAAAGCAAAAAAACAGTAGGTTCGGCAACAAAGGGATCTTTTTAGTAACCAAATACTTATACATGCGACAATTTCATGGAGGCTATGAACACTGTGAAAAGAAGAATACTCCAGATTTCTGTTACTAGCCATGAATAGTTGCAGGAGGCACCATCCCACTAACCCACTTACCTGTGAAGCGAACCATTCTAGAGAGAACACACGGCTCAGAGCCTGAGCGTCTACAAAACCCAGAAGAGACAAATGATGCGAGAAAGGCTCTCCTCTCGCTCCCGATGAAGCAGGAGGAGCACTGCGTTTGCAATTAGCAACAGTTAGCAACCTCCCTCTATCCCTCCTCCACAAACTAAGCTGCAGTAAAGGGATAAGAAGGATTAATGGCATCCATACCACAGGCCAGTTAGCCAATCCTGTTAAGCATAGCCAAGCATGGTGGCAGGGGTACAGCCCTTATAGAAGCCCCTTCTACTTACCAGGGCCAAAGCTAGCTGTGACAGGCACACCTGGCAGCGATGATGCCTTCGACGCACACAGCTTCTTCTCCATGTCTGAGTCTCTCTTGTCTTCCTCTGTCTTTCCTTCTGTCTCTCTCACACACACACGCTATTTCTTGAGTGTGTACATTTTGAAATGTCAACAGCCATTTCTATGTAGGCATAATCAATTGTGATTCATTTGTTTTAAGCTCTCCGGTTCTATGTTTTACACACACACACACACTTACACACATACGCACACACTTACACACTTACACACACATACGCACACACACACACACTCACACGCACACACTCACACATACGCACACATTTACACACACGCACACACTCGCACACACGCGCACAAATGCACACACGCGCACGCACACCTACACTTTCTGAAGTTAGTTATTTGTTTCATTTTCTTATACTTTGACCTTCTGACCTCAGTGTCCCTTGCTGCAGTAAGTAAAAACCATCTTTGTGTTCTTGTTTCTGCTCTGACTCATTTTCCACCTGTATCGTCAGCTTGGTCACAAGATCCCCAGCTGGGGCGATGGGAAGCATTTTTCTTTGGGCATATTTGTTGAAGACAGAACAGTTTTTCATCAAATGTGACTTAAAGGATTTAGGACGTTGTGTTTGTGAATGTCTCTCCAAAGGTTTGGTTGCATTATTGCTCTTCAACAGAGAACATAAATATTGCTTTCAGGTCCCACACGTCTACTTGAAACTGAGATCAATTAGCGGGCGTACATTTTTTCTTGTAATGTTGTGTATTGAGATTATTTTTGTGCCTTTTTTATGTATTTGGAGGTAAGCTTGCTCGCAAAGCCCACGTCATGTCGAGGTAGAGTTGAAAGCGAGCGAGCGAGCGGGGAGTTCTCTGCCAACGAAGCTTACGATGCAGGGCCGACACGAAACACACCTCTAATCCTCTCACGCACGCCCTGCCAGCTACGAGACAAGCTCTGGCTGGGGGAGAAAACCGACTGCTTCGATCCAGCCTTCCCGCTCGAACTTGAGCCGAGAAAGCCATCGCCATGGTAACAGAAGACGATAGTCTCTTGCGTAACAGCGGCTGTGCACTCTGACCCCAGGGATGGACGGCGACACGGTGAAGGTTTTGTAACAGGCACTGTGGATGTCTGAGGGGGTGAGGGTACGGATGAACACAGGACAGATTTAGAAGTCGTGCAAGCAGCAAAACTCTGGTTAGGTCAGAGGGTTAGTTGTACAATACTACTACTACTAATAATAATAATATCATGGACCTACACCCTGCTTAAAATACCTTCAGCTCAAGATTCAGATCACTCTCCTTGGTGAAGTTTCCCTGTTATAAGTAAAATATTACATGTTAAATGTATTTGGTGTGCCTAAAAGTTAACATATTAATAAAACATTTAAAACAATACAATTGATGAACATTGTCTAGTCTGTTTTGAAAGTACACTGTAGTCATTGAATGTGACCTAACGTATTGTAATTCCTTTACAAATTAACCCTTTTCTCATTTGAAAATAACCCGAGCGATAATGTTTTTTCAGATAACGTTTTTTCTTTAAATTCAATTGAACTCTATTGTCTGCAAAAGCATGTGAGCATTTGTATGAATTCGTGCTCAACAATGTGTTCATCGAGTCCAATCAGTGATCAAGAACTCAAGTGAAGTGTGTTTATTTCCAGTCCAGCATCTGACACGTGGAGCTATATTATAACACCCCTACTCTCTTCACCTTGCTACCCTGCGGAGAGAGAGAGAGGCACCTCTACCATTGCGGTTCATATCAAACTATTACCTCTGACAATTACACAAGGCCATAGATGACTAATGAACACATCTAGATGTGGAAATGCCTGAAGAGATCAAATTAATCCCTGAATTTTCCCCGTCGTCTTTTTAGTTATTAGCAATGATCCCCGCCTCTCTAACGTGTAGGCTACACGAGGGTTTCCGCATTGATGTGCGCAGTCAATTTCCTCAAGCTTTATTTCCACCGTGCCGGGAGCAATCGCAGAAAGTTGCTTTTATCGCTTGAATCATCCACTTAGAGAAGTTGAGGGAAACTGATTGACTGACTTGCTCAGACAGTGAGGTAACGCCGCGGATGTGACAAATCCAGTGCGTTCATTTTTAGAAGGCTTGTTCACGCACTCTAAATAACCTGACAACTCAATTGCACGTTATTATGAGTCGACCGCGAGCACACATTTCATTGAATGTCATGTTTTTACTTAAATGTGTTTGAGTTTTCCAACGTGTTCACATGTCGATGCGTCATTTCTGTCTTCGTTTACTTAAATTGCATGTTTGTCTTTCTGGTAGGGTGTCAATGTTCCATGGTGGGAAATAAACACACTTGAAAGTTTTTTCAGAACACCATAGGCCCTGATTTCTAAAATGCCGTTTAAGACCTTAGTGAAACTTAAGAGGCACCATCACTTAATTCACTTTTAATCCTTTATAGAGATATTTTCAAAGTAGGGCTAACCTTTCACTCAGTCTTTTCAAAGTAGCCCTGAGTATTCTGGGAACATGAAGACATCTGTGAATTCCTAAAAGCGGTGGAAAGAGGACCTACTTGCTCTGTCAACTAGTATTCTGCCGGTTTTCAGAAAGATGAAATGCATTTCTTGAAATCCATGGCAGTCGCACCTAGAACTTAATCACATCCAGTTCAACTGTTTCCTTTTTGCTTCTGGCCATGTTGAGAATGTGTGTGAATGTGGATCACAGTTCCAGTGATATTCGCATAAGAGCAAGGATATATATTTTTTTGAATTTCAGAGAACTACTTTAAAATAACAAAAAGTGCATCCGCGAATTTAAAATGTGAGTCTTTGAGGGCCATCCTGAGAAAACGTGCTGATATCACTCCACTGCAAGATCTCTGGGTGAGAGGGGTACGTTTCAAATCAGGAACCAAGCAAATACCCAGGACTTTCACCTGGTTCTTCCCTAGGCCAACACAGAGGGTGCGTTTTACTGCAAGTGCAATGCAACATATTCCATCCCACATCCATTCCAGTTTGGAAATCCTTGAGAATGGCTCTTGCTGTCTGTGTGGAGAGACTCAAATGGATTGTGGGCTTCAGTCGGAGCATATGGCAGCTGTGCAAATGGTACAATCTGTATGTCCGCCTGCTTTGAAACACTTGTAAACTCCAAGAGACGCTGCAGTTGGAAAACATGGCGGCCCTCAGCTCCTGCCCTCGTCTCTGCCTTCCTCAGCTTCTACGGTGACAAACACACTGCTAACGTCGAGTTGGCTTTCCACGCACAGACATACAAAGGATTTCAAAACACAAATGCGTTATCAGAGGCAGTAATTATGAAGAGAATGTTAGGGGTGCTGTTGTGTGTGGAATAATCACTGGCAGAGGAGTCTGATTAACAGGCATGGCAAAATCTGCTTGAATGAGTCCTCAGGTAAAGTAGCATGATTAGAAAAGCAGCCAATGTGCTTCTCATAAGGTACGAAAGAGAAAGAATGGATAAATCTGGAATAGGAAATGTACTAGATGTGTTGAAGCGAGTGTGGATTACAGGTAGGTTGGTTGGGATGGTTAGGCTGGTAGATACACACACACACACATACACACACACACACACACACATCAGATACTGCAGTTGGCATCTTCTTAAATGGCCTGATTCCCCGTCCAGTTGCCCCTAAACTGGTGTTCGAACCAACCAACATGAGGGCAGGAGACTGAAGAACCAGTTTGTAAATAAGGAAACAGTGTGCAAAAACAGCATAAGGCTCAAGTGAAGATTGTTCTCAGGTGTGTTTTTGGTGACTGCAGCTGTACACAGCTGCTACAGCTATCATGTGTGCTCTCTGTTCCCATCTCCTTAGCTAAAGCACAGCAACCCCAAATCAAACAACATTTGACTGTTGTGACACTTTAGCTCAAGTGGGTTGGCAAAGTTTCGGTGCTGTAAACATCTTTTCAGATTTATTGCTGTTGATGGATTCATCAGTGAGGACCCTGACAACGACCCGGACACGCACAACCTTCATTGTACTATGGTACGATTTCAAATCATTAACAAGGGTTGAGTTTGACCACAAATTGATTAGCAGCAAATTATCTCATTTACGTTCTTGCTTTGAGAGCTTGAAATCAGCCAGCACTTAAAGCTGAAGTCTGACTAAATTGTAATCGAGTTTCCATGGTGATGAAAAAAAACAAAGGGTCAAATTTCACAGGAATGCAAATATGTCATTTACTAGTCTTAATATGTCAAATGCGTTATGATTTTCTTGTTTGTATCCAGTTCTGTCTGGACAACCCATTCTGATCCGGTCTAGAACAACACAGGGACTTTGTTAACCTAAACAACCCAAACACAACAAATACAAAACACAGATGTGCTCAGGTCTCAAACGCAGGAGCTTAGAGTATTTACCTTCAGTAACACTGTGAACGTTCTCTGATAGTATATAACTCACCGTGGGGCAATGTATTTCTCATGACACTCGCTGGTAATTAGTTTGTTGAAGGTTATGGTTCCACCTCCCAACTATGTGAATTTAAATAATTATTCATGATGAGAAAAAGGGCACTGCGCATTTAGAAACGTATTTGACGGCTTAAAGTGGATTTCTGGATTCTTCCGTGTTATATCGCTACATTACGTTTTTGTCGACTTTGATGACGTACCAGCTAAATTGATTAGTCACATCTGAGATGATTGTATCATAGACATGATTAAGACAGGGAAATTAAATTTCATATCGTAGCTAACCGGAGTGATTGATGCCAGATAACGTCTCTTCCTCTGAAGTTTCTAAAGAGTTTGTCCTTTTGCACTGTCAACTTTCAAGTCTCTTTTACTGTAGTCTCAGATCCTCATCAGAATCTTTTAGAAGAAGCTGTTCTGTAACGCAATCTTAGTTTAGCCTCGATGCCTGAGTCGCTAAAAGGGGACCATTCACCGTTTCCCTTAGTTCCGCCCTCCCTCTAATTACAGCAATTATTTGCGAGCAATAAGTAGACTTTTTCCTCGGTACAACATGCTAACACTATAACCTGAGATGGTGTATTAATAGCAGTTCTTTGCTTGGTGGCAGCCGTTGCTAAGTGAAATAAAGGTGCACAATTGAGTTTTGCAAACGGTATTTAAAATGTTACGTCACCAAATCAGCTCTCAAAAGAACAGTGGCTGATTTGGTTACAAATCGAAGCACATTACGGTTCTCTGCACGAATACATCACTTAGCTTTTGTGTCAAAAAAATTATAATAATCAAACATGTAATTCATCCGACTGAAACTTAAACAGTCGATTAAGAATTCAAGCGATTTTTTAATGTTTCTAAAATAAACAAACGTTCGCGCCACAACAAACATCCGCGTGCAGTAATGAAGCGTCCTGCCTCAAGCGTGAATGGACGAGGGACTGAAGCCCTTGCGACCCTACGGTCCATGTTGCATGAGAACACAGTACAGCACTAGCAACCATCAAATTCTGCTTCTTCAACTGAACCCCAATGTGCATGGCACTGCAACCCCCCTCCCCCCCCTCCCACTGGGCCGTAGCCTGGCACCAGCACACAAACAGAAGGCCAACACACCGACCGCATGGTACCACACAGCACCCAGACATCACTGGGGGGAAGGGAGTGCCTTACATGGGGGGAGAGGGAGGGGGATGCTGGGACACATCCTGTCAGCCTGGTGGTGCTATTAATTGTTTCCGGAAAAACAGTGGCAGATTGGGAGGACTATCGAGAACTAATTGAAGGGCTGGATGTGTACATCTGTCAGATGTGGCCGATCAAACCAACTCTTTGTGTCTGGTCGCCATGGGGGATGGAAGGATGAGTCAGCAGACAAGTTGCCTGTGATGAGATGAGGTTTTAAAACTTTTAACGCAAGGTTAAAACATGACTGTGTGAGACAGATGCCAGTATGGCTGACTGATGCCAGTCAAACTCGGATGGTGTCGTGTTTTCCGCTGGGTCGTTACATGTTGCGTAAAAACAGCGTTCGACAACGCAACGAGGAGCATGTTGATCGCATGAGCTTCAGGGGGCGTAGAGTGATATGAACCACGACGACTCCTGCTAACTTGTTGACCTGCTAAACCTTCTTGTACTTTCATATTTTATTGTCAGATCCACATGATTAAACGCCTCAACATGAAAAGACTCACCAGGGACCGAAAGGTAGCTGCTGGGTTTGATTTGATTTAACAGTCTTCTCACGCTGTGAGATAAATGAAGGATATATCAAAGTCACTTCCGTGTCACATGCATCAGGATGGATGTGGCTGATGTTAGCAGGGTAATTATCCATCTCTGCAAATAGCAGCTAAGTGATGTAGTGTGTTCGGGGACTTCTCCTCAGTTCTGAAAGGTTACAGCTATTTATTCTCTGGCAAACAAGAAATCAATCAGAGCCACGCTCTTCAAGAGCAATCAGTCAAATAACCAAATTAACCTTTTCTAAAACAGATCATTTCTCTGAATAACCCAGCAACAAAGACCATGGATGTCAGCCTATGACCCAGTCATGTAATGGCTATGCTAATCAGCACATTCTGGTGATCACAACTGTCTTGACAACGGAAGAGTAAAAGGAGCAAAGGAAATCTGAACCAGAATCGACTTTAATCGCCAAGTACGTGCACACAAACAAGGAATTTACTATGGAGGGCAGGTACGCATAGGAAATTAATAATAAGCATATTCAATAGAAGGGAGAAATGTTCAGATCATGCGTGTGAGGCTGAAACCTGAGTTTTTATCTTAAGGTATTGGTTTTTTAATGGAAATCTGTGTGACTTCAGTCTGTGAGAGTCAATCGTGCGCAGGAAGCTGAAATTGTTTTTGACCCTTGGTAAACACTGATGCATTTTGTTCATCATGTGAACTTTCAGTTGGCTGTTTGCCAGCTGCTGGTGCTCTTGTTGTTTCCCTGCAAGTTTCAGAGCCAGCTAGCCAACCAGAGAGCTAGACAGACAGACAGACAGACTGCCAGCCAACCAGAGAGCCAGCCAGACAGACAGACAGACAGATAGACAGACAGACAGAGAGCCAACCAACCAGCCAACCAGCCAGCCAGCCAACTAGACAGCCAGCCAACCAGCCAGCCAACCAGAGAGTCAGCCAGCCAAACAGAGATCCAATCAGGCAGCCAGCCAGCCAGGCAGCCAGACAAACAGACAGACAGACGGCCTGGTGGCCAGACAGACGGCCAGACAGACAGACGGACGGACAGACAGACAGACAGACAGACAGACCGACAGACGGACAGACGGCCTGGTGGCCAGACAGACGGCCAGACAGACAGACAGACGGACGGATGGACAGACAGACAGATGGCCAGACGGCACTAATGCATACACTGCCCCCAAATGTCTTTGAATGACAAATCCAGACCACCAAAATCAGCACCATACCATCCGCCATCAACTCAAAACGTTGAGTTTTTTGTTGTTGTTGCTCAAACTCTCAGAGGGGTCTAGACAAACCAACATCTGGTGGCTGTAAGTGACTATCGTGTTCAAAGGAGAGATCCGGAAAGCACAGTGGTACCCACAACACAACAGGGATCACTTTTTTCAATTTCCTGCTCCAGTTTCCACTCCAGTTTTATTTTGTGTAGGGACCTGTAAACTGCCAACCACACAGAGACCGAACACAGTGTTTAGCTGGTAAAACAGCGTAAGGGAGTGAAGAAGAAATTGGATTCTGCAATAGCATGATGATGATAGTAATGGAAGAGCCGTTCTCATGCTGAGAGGAACAAGGGTTTCTTTTACAGAGCAAAGATTTCAAACGCAAGTAGCAGAGAACTGTAGAAACCATAACGCTACACAGATCTGATTAAATGGACAGTGACTAATGCTGTCACTGCTTTATCCAAGGCAGTTTTAGAAACTCCTACTCACAATCATTTCATTTTAGTAGATATAAAATGGCTGGAGGCCACACTAGGCCTCACACCGACAGACACCCCTCACCCACACGTGTGTTACAGCGTGTGCCCGCTTCACTAATGAGCCTAGTTAAACTTTACAGACAGCTACATGCTATCCAACCTGAATTACCACATCCAAGGTTGCCACAGAGACCAGACACAACAACAACCCAATGAACATTTATAAGCCTACAATATTCCCCGGATTTATTTATTTTTATGAAGAAATTGAAAAATGCAAAATCTCTCAAGTTGCCACGTTGCATTTCATGACAATTGTTGAATTTTATATTACATACTTAAAAATGTACAGTAACATGAAATACCACTATGCTGTTATTTATTCAGCAAGCAGTTTCTATGGTGGGATGTAAATAACCAAATTTAAATTAAAATTCACCTTTGCATGAATTATTTGTGAAGCATATCTGTAGATGTGGGCAGACGTGGCCTGATGGTTAGGGAGTCAGGCTTGTAACCTACAAGTTGTAGGTTTGATTCTCACACCGGCAGGAATTGAAGGTGGGGATCGCTAACAAACAGCACTCTCTCTGCCTTTGATACCATGACTGAGGTGCCCTTGAGCAAGGCACCAAACCCCCAATTGCTTCCCAGGCGCTGGAGCAATAGCTGCCCACTGCTCCTGGTGTATGTTCACTGTGTGTGCATGGTTGCCCACTACTCACTGCTGTGTGTGCACTTGGATGGGTTAAATGCAGAGGGTTAATTTTGAGTATGGGTCACCATACATGACAATACAATACGTCACTACACTACAACAACAGTGTGATCTCCGTGGGCATACAGCTTTTTGTGATCAACATGAGTCCAAGCTACCTTGTACGATTCAGAAAACCAAAAACACTGGTATGTGTTTTCCCCCCCAAGACTGAAACAGTCGGAACAGATCCGTTTCTCCTTGTGAAATCGAAGACATTTTCCTCTCTGCTTGCATAAACAAGAGGTTCCCAGGGTCAAGTCTCAGCCTCATGGAAAAAGATTTCAGGAAAAAAAAGAGGCTCGGACTTCTATGTAAGGACTGTCATCAGAAGAGTTATTTACCATCCTCAGTTCTTCCTACTAACACGTCAGCTGAACGGAAAAGGAGCTTGAAATTCGCAAACGCATCAAACTGAGAGTGTCTGGTTGGACCAAGTGTTACATAGAAGGTGGGACTACTATGTTTAAACCCAGCCTCTGATGAGGAACTGCAGAACCACCACATGAAGATCGTTGTGCACATGCTTGTGTTTCCATCTGCTCTGTTAGGGTTATGTCTCTGCTCTGATTGGATAAGACTGCTGTACTGTGTTTCTCATCCATCTTTCATTCGAGGATTACATTAAATCAATTCATTCCACTATGGATATCTTGATCAAAAGTAAGTATTCTCACAAGATGCTCTTCTGTAATGTTAACACCCAGTAGTTTAAGCAAAACACTGGTGTGCGATACAGTCACTGTACTCCATACTGGAGGAGCACTTTGCTACAAACATACTCTGCATCAACACTCAGCTGAGCTCAGAAGGGTTACAGAGAAGGCTGCAGGCTCTGTGTTTTTAAGAGGGTGGTGGATCATATCGCTGGCTCCCAGCTGGAAACATTCTTCCAGTATTACATTGCCATTATTGAAGAGAAAATATTCCTGCTCGGTTTGGGGCAGGCTGGGCTGGGGGATGGCAGGGGGGGCCAAGGGTGTGGGCCAGGGGGGGTAAGGGGTGGGGGCCAGGGGGGGCAAGGGGTGTGGGCAGGGGGGCAAGGGGTGTGGGTCTGGGGGCGGTGGGGGCCGAGGGGGAGAGGGGTGTGGCCGCAGGGGCCGAGGGTGTA
>BROE01000022.1:2452388-2501325 GCA_036571765.1 Plecoglossus altivelis
GGGGGGAGAGGGGTGTGGGCCGTGGGGGTGGAGGCTGTGGGCGGGAGGGGGTTGGGGGGGTGTTGCCATTCCTGGTCCCATCTCGTTCCAATACTGTTTTCCTGCTCTTGGGTTTCCAGTGGGAAGAAGCCCTCTGCCTCTTTCCTGGAAAGGGGAGAGTAAGACAACCACGACTTTGCAGAAATACAGAAAAACACTCCACTGTGTTCACACACACTAAACCCCTGTTTCTTCAACAAACGTGAAAGGCTTCGTGAATCGACTTTCTCTTCAATACAGACATAAACATACAAGGTTTAACACATTGGATAACGTAACCACATTAGCTTTACATGAAAAACTAAACTATGGATTCTTTTTTTGATTCTTGGTATTTAAGATTTGATTCTAGTCATCCCGAGCCTGAAGATACAGTAGAGTTTGACTAAAGTTTATTTCAAATGGCACAAATGTACCCACATAGATGTTAGTGCACAATCTCTTCAGTCACAGGCTTTGCCAGATCCTTGAAGGATCAAGGACTGTTCCCGACTGTCCTCCTTTACAAAGACCAGCACAGCTCTTTCTCTCTGTTCCTAAAAGATCTCCTGGAACGACTTCTGTGCAATGTGTTGTTTAAACAAGATTTAAAACGAAAAAAACTATGAATATTTAACAGAAAACGGTTAAAAAATGTCCCTTCTGCTTCAATACAATAAGACTTGTCTACATTCACCAAAAAAAAGCGAGTTTGTTCTAAAAGCAAACATACCCAAAGTAGAAGGAGAAAGTACTCTTTGTTTATCCAGACAACATGACGTGGAACCGGTATGGAAGGTGTTTGGCTGCGTTGCGTGAGCCAGAGAGGATCAACGATCTCTCCTGCTGGGTAGCCTCACTGAGGGAAGGTCATGCAGAAGATCCACCTGTGGAGCGCTAACGCACACTTCCTGTGGAGACGAAGTGTTGTTCTGAAAAACAGGTCTGGGGTCTAAGTAGGGGGCCTAACAAGGGCCATGTTTTCTCTCTGTAGATGTGTGTTTTGTGGTCATTCTCGCGCTGTAGCTTTTCAAAGTAGTTCACTCTCTCTGAGATCTGATGACGTGCACTTGCTGAAGAAACATTGAAGTTTGATCGTTTTTGGCCTGTGTGTTAACCATGGGCAGCTTCATGACCAATGTTTACCAACGCGATCATCTTCTTTAACATATTTTTCAAAGGCAATGAGGAAGACACAGGATTTAGACTATAACAATGAAATGAAATTATTACACCGTTAATATGACATGAAAAAATTCACTATTTTGTACTTTTAAGTGCAAAGATCATCTAGGAGAAGACATGCCATCTTATAAATATGTAATGAAATACAGATGGTCTACAGGTCTGCGAAGTAAAGGTCTTTATAAACCTGCAGATATTTGTTGTTTTACTGTAAGCTACAGGTGCTGTTGGTGAATATTTGGAGTTGCCATTTGGTGTTGTACACCAACTCTAAACACTTTATACAGGCACGCAAAATTTACAGGAGGATCAACATCCTGGTTATGTTCGGTTATTTGTTGGTAGGTGAAAATCTTTAGCATTTTATTATGCGTTAGCGCCGCTTGGTGGTCAACAGATAACACTGACAACAAATGCTTTTGAAGATGCATGCAGTGGCTTTACTGTTTATTAATATATACACACACGTTTTACACCGATACATATACATCTTTAAAAACAGTGGAACAAATTCATTAAAACTGTGGGGGTGATTATAGAGTGCTGCAAGTCTCATCGTTTTGGTCCAAAAGGATAAAGATTCTATTTATAAATGATGAAATGTTGGGTTCCAAACACTGCCTTGTACATCATGGGCCACAAACAGAAATGTGACACACAGACAAACAAAAAACATTGAATTTGGCTTGAGATTAAAGTAAACAGTGTTAAATTAAGTTCAATTAAAATTAGCCTTCTATCCTTAACAACATTTTGAAAGGATGTGTTGCCAAGATAATCACAAGATGTACAATCTGTCTGGACAAATCTGTGAGAGCTTGACTTCAAAGATCACAACTGCTGTTACAGTGTCGTAACTGTTAAAGAGTTCACGTAGGCATGTATGGTCCGATACTAAAGCGTCTGAATTCTAGAGGTTGCCTTCATTCGAATATGAACATCTGCTAACTGAACATAGATCTTACACTGTAACAGTTCACATTGACATCTGACAGCTTCACATTCGGTCCATCTTCATGACGTCAGATCTCTTTTTCAACTTCTTAGTAGCCTTCACGAGTCCTATCACCGTAGCGATGACAGCGATGACGGTTATTATGAAGAAAGCAAAGATGACGTTGAGACCAACTTCAGCGTCGCCAGACGAAAGGGACAAACCAAGGAACTGAACCTCTGCTACCACTGAGGGAGGAGATGTGGAGGGTAAACTGGTAACTGTAAATGCAGTGACAAAACACTGTAATTAATTACAGTACTTATTTTTCTAATTTGAATTAAAAAATGCGTTGGTAAATTTCACTCGGTGTAGTTGCTCCTTAAGATTGATATGGCTACTTTTACAATATGTACACGCATGGACCTCTTTCACAAAGACTCTTACAATACACATAACATCAAAGAGTGTTAATAGTTAATGGCACACTAGGTCACTATGAACAACAGTTGACCTCACTGAAGATCAATCTTTCTGCTAAAACTACCGATATAGCACATATTTATAAAACAAATTCAAATAGTGATTCATGAATTAATCAGAGATCGTTTCTTTGAACACTTTACCTTGGGTTTCAGGGTTCAAACACACATGTGGTCCTTCTGCAGGGTTGGGGAAACCATTGCAGGTTGCGATGGTGGCGTAGCGAGCGGCAGAATTCTTCGCTATGCGAGGAAGGTTTGGATCCGAACGATTTACATAGAATAGTCCAAATCTTTCAGCATAACCTGCTGCCCATTCAAAGTTATCCATCAGAGACCAGGCAGTATACCCTCGGAGGTCCACCTTATCAATCTGGTAGGCTGAAAAAAACCACAATGTAACCAAATTAAAATGTGTCAGCACAAAAAAAAACTAATTTGCACTGTATGCGATGTGATTGACTACATTAACATATTTGCACACTTTAGGCTGAGGTAAAGTTATGTCTAGCCTTCCACATTAACTGTTTTTACTGTGAGTGACATCAGCGTCTAAATCGTTGGTTTTGCAAAGCATTGTACATCACATACCAACATTTGTGTATATGCAGTCAGTCCTTCACTACACTGACAATGTTTCTTATACACAGGTAGTACAGACATATTGGAAAAAGCTCTAACCTTTTAGAGCTTCATTGATGTAGTTATTATAGTAGTAGATCCTGTGGAAGTCATTCAGGTCCACTTCTCCTCGCTCTGAGACTCCGTTCTCTGTCACGTAGACAGGCGGGTTTCCGTACTGGTCCTTGATGTACTTGAGGAGTCTCCGGAATCCAAATGGATTGATCCTCAGCCATTCAGAACCGGTCTCGATCCAGGTGCGGTCAGATATTACAGCAGCGTTCCTGAACACGACAGGTAGACACGTATTGAAGTTCAGCCAATCGCATCTGTTCTACAGTGATGATCAACACTTTTTTTTAAGAAAAAAAAACGTTAACAGAAAATTTGCTGTGACTTTGTAACTGAGTTTCATTTGTGTGCTTTTCACAAAATTTTACAGAATGGATGTACAAAATACATTTGCTCCTCAGATCAAACTAATTGCATCTTCTTTCCTGAATACATAAACATCTAACATCAGCTCACCTGTCTCCATAATAGTCCTGCTGACCCCCAGCGTCAATGTTGAACACCAACACACTGGTGTAGTGATTAAGGCCAAAGAAATCATGGGTTCCCTTGATCCTCGCAATCTCTGCTGGTGTAAACTCAGGAAGCCTGAGCACATTTTGAAGAAATGAAGAGGCTGTATAAGGTGATCTACAGACTAAAGCTTTTATGTATGTTTGTTTTTGCCATTGTGAATGTAAAGAACAGTTTAGAAACTTTAAAAACTGTTGTTCACAATATGTTCTTTAAAGAAAACAGGACATGAATGTGGGTGTGATTGTTGCCCATATTACCGTGATTTAGGCAAACCGGCAGCCAGGCTGTTTTCTTTAACGCGGGTCTTCATGATTTCAGGATAATCTCCAACGAATACGGGATGGGCAAACCAGCCAAGGAAGAACTATAATAAGACATAGTTAAAACTTGTAACAATAACTTATAATGTGAATTATAATGTGTATTACGATCATACAGTAATCAATATCTTTGAAGTGGAAGTATGAAATCTTGAGTGAACCAGATGAAGTTTAACGTTAACAGACTGTATATAAAATACCTGCATGTAGCGTGTGACTGCATCAATGTCTTCTTGCTTGCTGGGGTTTCGGGGCTCTCCCCAGTCACAGTTGAGGGTGATGGAGATGACTCCGCCTTGTTTTGCACGGTAGTTGTCATTATACAGATGCCAGGCCTCGGCGTGAGCCTTGAGCAGGTTGTGGGTCGCAATGTATTGTTGTTTGGTGATGCCTGAAATACAAGTCTCAGTTATTTCTCTTGTCAACGGACTATACCAACAGCAATAATACATAAAGTATAATCTTTCATTATTGGATCCATTAGTTCCTAGAAGGCAGTGTTGCAGTGTTTAACACTTCCTGACTTGCAGGTTCTAATCCTTATCTGAGCTGTACGGCGCTGGGAATCAAGGCACCGTCTCTCAGACTGAAATTCTCATATCTGTTCCTAAGGGAGGTCATGCAAGCTACTAGTCTACTGATAGGAAGCACACTAATAAACATTCATGATGTCAAACACCTGGAGCAAAGGCACCATCTCCATAACCCAGAAGGGCGACGATGTAGGGTTCATTCAGGGTGATCCAGAACTTGACACGGTCTCCGAGGCGGTTGAAGAGAACCTCAGCGTAGTCTCTGAAGCGGTTGACGATGGTCTCGTTCTCCCAACCACCAACATTTTGCAGGGCTTGAGGAAGGTCCCAATGGTAGAGGGTGACCTTGATAAAAAAGAGTGATGAGTATAGTGTTTGTACTGTTGTACAAGGGTTATAAAACATGACCTCTTCGTAAAATGTTCTTCCTAAAAAAAAACACCATACCAGCCTTCAAAAATGCATCTGCTTTACCTGAGGTTTGATGTTGTTAGCGAGCAACGCATCCATCAATCTTATGTAGTAGTCAAGGCCAGCTTCATTGATGTTTTGGTTGGTGCCATCAGGTAAAACTCTTGGCCAGGAGATGGACAAGCGATAGCTGGATACTTTTAACTTCTTTAGCACTGCAATATCCTCATCGATCTTTTTGTAGCTGTCACAAGCGAAGTCTCCATTGTCATCATTACCTATTTTGTTTTCAGTGTGGGAGTACTGGTCCCAGATACTAAGGCCTTTACCATCTGCTCTCCAGTTACCTTCAATCTGGAACAAAGGAAGGAGATGGAATTTAGTTATTTGTTTTATTGACTCGTCCATCATTATCACAATTTAATTCCTGTAGTTCACCTGGAAAGCGGCACTAGCTGTGCTCCAGATGAAGTCCTCTCTGAAGTATCCGTAAAGTGGTTTCTCAATCTCGGTGAGGGGAAAGCCATTGTCCGTTATCACCTGAGTGTAGTAGTGCGCTGAGCGTTTAGGAGTCCTAGGACGGCTTGGTTGTTTGAAGTCAACATAGTACAGCCCAAAGCTCACGAGGTAGCCACGGAGCCACTCAAATGAATCCATCAAAGATGCTGCGGTGTATCCCTTGACCTTCACACCGTCTAGGTTATGAGCTGTGGAAACAAATACATGGGATTTCACATTATCAGCAAACGTCTTGTTTGTTCAAATCAACACAGTTGTGTTTGGTGGTTACCTTTCAAAGCTTCATCCACGTAGGTTTTGTAGTAGAACACCCGATCAGTGTCATCTACAGTGGTTGCTGGATCGATAGCAGCTCCATTCTCTGTGACGTAAATGTCCGGATCTCCATACTCTTCCTTGAGCCAGTTGAGGAGCCTTCGTAAGCCCCATGCTACTGCCTTCTGATTACCGATAGCAGTTGGTGGGGCATGTAAGTCCTCCTCCTCTCCCAAGTCCTGGTCGGTATCGTAGGCTGGGGGATTGAGCCTGGTGGTCACGAAACGAACTATCTTTGTTGTGTAAGTGTTTACGCAGAAGACATCAGCAGTTCCCTGGATGTATTTCTTTTCTTCTTCGGTGAAAGTTGGAAGTCTTGTATCTGTCAGACCCTGGAGCTCACTCTTATTCCCCACCTGCCATTTCATTGCATCAGGATAGTCTCCATTCTTAAATATAGGATGTGCAAACCATCCAAGCTGGAACTGAAGGGCTCGATCGGCAGCAGCTATATCCCGAGGAGCATTGATGTCTTTGGGTTCAGCCCAGTCAGCATTGAGGGCAATGGACACCAAACCTTTTTGGGACTGACGGTACTTGTCATCGTAGGTGTGGTAAACTTTGGCATGTGCCTTCAGAAGGTTATGAGCAACTTTATATGGACTATACCCAGGATTCTTTTCATTTGGTGGGATCTGCCCAAGACCATATCCTAACCATGCGATAGTATAGGGCTGGTTGATGGTGATCCAAAACTTCACTCTGTCTCCAAAGGTGGAGAAGCAGTAGTCACAGTAGTCATTGAAGATGTCTATCATCCTGATATCTTCCCAGCCAGAAACATTTTGCAGGGCTTGAGGAAGGTCCCAGTGGTAGAGTGTTACCATGGGAGTGATGCCGGATGCAAGTAGACCGTCGATGAGCTTGTTATAGTAGTCAACTCCTTTCTGGTTGAGGGAAGAGCGGAGACCGTTGGGAAAGATTCTGGACCAGGACAGAGAGAATTTGTAGGACTTGACCTTCAGGGCCCTTAGCATTTGCAGGTCCTCGTCTAAACGATTGTAGCTGTCACAAGCCACATTACCTGTAGCATCCTCAGGAATACCACTACCAGGTTTTTGAGTGAAGGTGTCCCAAACGCTCGGACCTTTCCCATCTGCATTCCAGCCTCCTTCAATCTGATAGGCTGAGGACGCCACTCCCCAGTAGAAGTCCCCTGGGAACGTACCATAGTAATACACTTTCCTCTCTAAATTAGACTGACGAGAAAACTTCTCCCAAACAACCTTGGAGTTGGATGGCACTGCCGATGGTGGTAAATAGGGCCGTTGTAAAGTGACTGAAAACTTTGATCCTTGTGAAGGATAAGTGACTTTTCCAGCACCAAATCCATTTCTCTTGATAATCTCGGAAAAGTAATAAGCAGACTGTTTTGGGGTTCGAGGTCTATTAGGGTCTTGGAAATCCACAAAGTGCAAACCAAACCGTTCACTGTAGCCTTGTGGCCCCTCAAAACCATCCATCAGAGACTGCACAGTAAACCGTTGCACGTCCACTCCATCTAAACGGATTGCTGTTGATAAGAAGCAGAAACTGTTATCATAGCACAAGATGCACTTTTGAATTCTGCTGTTGCAAACGGTGGGGACGTACCTTTTAGTGCCTCATTGATGTAGCTCTTCAAGTACTCTATGCGACCTATGTCCTCTAATGTGTTCTGAGTAGGGACTCCATTGCCTGTTATATAGACTGGAACTTTGTTGACACCTAGATACTCTGAGGAGACATAGCTGAGTAGTCGTCGTAGACCCCATGGTGCAGGTCGGATCCAGTCAGACACCGTAGCTGGCCAGGACGGGTCAACATGGGCCTGGAAGTCCCCCGTTGTTTGTGGTCCAGGGAAGCAGCCACCAGCACTGCTGCTGACTAGTCTGGACGTGTAATGGTTCAGCCCCAGGAAGTCAGCCGTCCCAGCAATGCGCTGGCTTTCTGCAGATGTGAAAACAGGAATTCTGGCAGGTTCAGAATAGAGACAGTCGCGTCTTTTCTGCTCAATTTGGGCTTTGAGCAATGCGGGATAGTCTCCATTCACAAAGATAGGATGTGCGAACCAGCCCAGCATGAACTGCAGGTAACGATCAGCAGCTGCGAGATCTTCAGGTTTGGATGGGTCGAGAGGTTCAGCCCAGTCAGCGTTCAGGGCGATGCCCACTTTGCCTCCCTGCTGCATTCGGTACACATCATTGTAAACATGCCAGGCTTCAGCATGGGACTTTAGCATGTGGTGAGTCGCCTGTCAAACAGAAACCGGATGAAACGTTTAGGTAATTGATGATGATTATTCAATAATTTTAACCATTGTAACTCCATAAAAAGTACGTACAGTACAAAGTGACACAACCTGCTCACCTGGTACGATGAAACCGCATAGTCCTTGATTCCAGGAGGATGCTGTCCGGTTCCATACCCAGCATGACTCACCACCCAGGGGCTGCTGAAAGTGTTCCATGTCTTAACCCTGTCTCCAAACCTGGCGAAGCAGAAGGAGGCGTAGTCTTTAAAGGCTTCTATGATGGAGGGGTTGGTCCATCCTCCATGGTCTTGGAGAGCTTGAGGAAGGTCCCAGTGGTGCAAGGTGACTGCAGGTTCAATGCCAGACTCAATTAGAGCGTTGATGAGCTTGTCATAGTACAGAGCTCCTTTCTCAGAGTGGCCCCCCTGTTGGCCGGAGGGGAAAATGCGAGCCCAGGAGATGGAGAACTGATAGGTGTTGACTTGGAGACCTCGGAGCAGGTGCAAATCATATTCCACCTTGTGGTAACTGTCACAGGCAAGGTCAGCAGTCTGCTTCTCAAAGACTCTGTTCTCATGGCTGTAACGGTCCCAGATAGTCTCTCCCTTCCCATCTTCAGACCAGCCACCCTCAACCTTGAAGGATTCACTGGAAGTAGCCCACTGGAAGCCTGAGGGGAACGACTCGCTCAAGAAGTTGTCTCTTTCATTTGAGGAAACCGAACGGAACTTGTTCCAGACAGCATGGTAATTTGAGGACACAGTTGAGGTAATCTTGTCGATTGAGTCCATGACGTGTCGAATATCTTCTTGGTTTGGACTTGGACTAGATGAAAGGGAATGTGTTTAAATCGACAAGAACTTCTGGTCTGCTGGTAAAAGGGTGTGAATTTCCTGGGGGGTTCTTACCTTTTTAGGGTAACATCAATATTACCAGTCAAGTCAACCACATCCAATCCGAGAAGCTGCAAGCCATCATCTCTCAGAACTGAAATGATCATGTGACATCTACATGAATCACCCATAGTTACAGATAATTTTTTTTCAAGGTAAAAATTTCTGTATATGTTGCTAGCTAAATATAATGTGTGTGTCACAATATTTGTGTGTTAAAGGGTAACCTTTAAAGGCATTGATTGAAGACTGGAACTGGCTTTCAGGACAACCATTGACATTCATCTCATACAAAAGAATGGGCGTCTTTCCGTCGGCTTTCTATAAAAAGACATTCAAATCCAGAAGATCTGAATACACTTTGCAACTGACTACGTGGCTGAAAAATTGTATATTTATAGTTTTACAAAGTAGATATTGTTTGTATTTGACAGCCAGAGGAGAATAAGTACCTGTAAATTCTTCAGGTCTTGTGCTAAGTTTCCAAAGGCCATGCAATCGTACTGGACCTTCACTGACAAGAAATCTATGGACCGCTTTTTCCAGACATAAGCAAGAAACATTTTCAACATTGGAAATTGCAATCAAAACAACCAAACTATTTCCATATGTTGTTCATAAACATTGAATAATGAAAAGAAGATTAGTATATTGACACTATACCGACCAACATGCACACACAAAGTATATTTAAATTTCAACACAATACTTAGTCAACAAAAATATGTTTACCTTAATGGTGGTCTGAATGTCGGCATAATCCAACCTTACCCCTAGTGATACTTTACCCCCTAAAAGAACCAGACAAATATTAGAGGCTACAATAGGCCAGTAGTGGGTGTTGATTTCGTTCACATGTGTTCATTAAGCTTTAGACTCCCTAAGTATCTGTGTTGGATGTCTTTGTAGTAAGCCCTGCAATAAATCCCTCTTGGTGACTGCAGATGAACTGATATGAAAAGCTGTAAACAGTTCAAGTGTTCATTTAGGTTTAGACTCCCTAAGTATCTGTGTTGGATGTCTTTGTAGTAAGCGCTGCAATAAACCCCTTTTGATGACGCAGATGCAGATGAACTGATATGGAAAGCTGTAAACAGTTCAAGTGTTCATTTAGGTTTAGACTCCCTAAGTATCTGTGTTGGATGTCTTTGTAGTAAGGTAAAAGCGCTGCACTCTAATAGCCGCGCTTCTTTGTTGATGACGCACTGGCAGAACTTACAGAGAACTGAATAGTGCGATAAGCTGCTAAAACATCTAAATGATCTCGGACATGAAACATGTTACTAGATAAGTTAGTGCACATAATAACGTGCGAAAAATCTGGGGGCTCTGTCCCATAGCCATCTGAAATGTGCACGAATAGTCCTCAACAAGTTATTCAAATCGCATTAGCCGCTTCTGAGGCAGGGGGGTCGAGCGGGAGCGGTCAAACGCATGACGGGTGATAGACGAGGAGAGGGTGGGGTAGGTCTGGAGGAGGGAGGGAATAGAGCTCCGATGTCATGCGCCTCCTGCTTTGACCTCGGCTCGCTGCGCTCTGCTGGCACTGCCTAAACAGGTCCCGGATTAAAACGTTTGTTTTTTTTTTCGCTTATTTGTTACTTTTAGATGTAGTGTGCCTGGAACTTTATCTATAATTGCTTATCTATTGGTGTACATAGCAAACGACCGATAGATCTCTTTACTGATGACTACGTGTCTGATATGAAACTGAATAAGTATTTAAGGAGACGTGGTAAGAAAAATTTTAGGTTTGTAATTCTTTGAACATGTCCCTCATGCTCGAAGAATGGAGGTATCTGAGTGGGAACTTTCCAGCATAGCGTACTGATCTACCAGGTGTGGTTTAATGTGATTATTGTCGTTATTGTTTTAATGTGATGAATTCTGGGTGACAAACGCTGTTTCCAATCATAATTAAATACTAAAGTAGGAAAAAACTGCAAATAGGTCCACTTTTTGAAACAGAGAACTCCCCTTTTCAATCGGCTACAGACCCGCAATTATGATCTAAACTTAGGAAATGCTGCACTCTTCTGTCTCTTTTTTAAAAGGGTGTTTCAATTACTATGACCTTGATACCATTCAACAGAGATGTACAAGGTGTACAGCATTGTCAAAACCTGCACTTATATTTCATCGACTGAGTGTAAAATGGCTTAAATATGAGCTACCTCACAAGTACAACATTGATACCTAACATTTAAACAAAAGCTAAGGCAAACGGATTCAAACATTCTAAATAATTATCAACTTTTAGAGCAAATAAATAACACTGACATTCATAAGTTGTTGTATTATGATACATCAGGGGAGTGATGGGTGTTTGATTAAATATAATATAACTCATGAGTTGTAATTAGTAATGAGTAATTATATGCAAACATTTTTCAGAGTTCATTCAGTATAATTTTAGTATGGCAAAAACAGAACATAATAACATCAAATCACAGAGAGATCTCACCTTTGTCAGCAAACATGCGATGGTAAAGATGGTAGATGTTGGTGTGGGCGAAGAGCGCATTCTGGAGTGCTGCATCTCCCAGCTCATCAAGGTTACTCAGGGTAACCCACCAGCGAGAGAGTTCACCAAACGTCACAAAGACAAACTCAGCATACTGTTCAAAGATCTGTGATAGTCCCTGGTTCTCCCAGCCTCCGTACTTGGGCAGGAGGACTTCTGGTACAGCAGAGCGATGCAAGATTACCAGGGGCTTGAGGCCCGAGTCCACCAGCTGTTCCAGCAGGGTCCTGTAGCAGCTCACTACAGCTTCATCAGGCTGGCTGGGGAGACCTGAAGGCAGGAGGTGAGCCCAGGACAGGGGGACTTTAAAGTGAGTCGCCCCCCTGCGGTGGAGGAGGTGGAAGTAATCTCTAGAGCCCGCTGGAAGAGGACGACTGCAGTCAAAAACATTCAGGTTGTCGTCCTTCTCTAACTGGGTGGTGAGGGGTCCTGCCAGTAGCATGAAGTGCTGCTCTTCATTCTCTTCATAGCAACTGTAGCTATAGATACCAAGCAGGCAAAGAGAGAGAACCCTCCACAGATACACCATTGTGTGCAAGTGAGAGGAGTGTGTTGAATCCATGCATCACACATCATTTATAGTGTTTTTATTTTTATTTTTACAATCTTGAACTTTCACCCAAGAACTTTTTGTTTCATAATTTTTATGTGCTTTCACAACAACTTAATCATTTCATAAGGAGGGGGTGGTCATAGTCCTATGATATTGTGATGATGTAGTGTGCCTGGATTAATCATAATTGTTTTATTAGGTGACATTAGCAAACCAGATAATACGCTTCTGATTTGAATTCAAATTCTTTCAGAAACCAGAGAAAAATTTGGTTAGTCTTTTTACATCCCTCATCTCAAGATGGTAATATTGGGCCAGTCTACCAAGTTTAGTTTGTCTTTACTCCAAAGCACACAACCAGTAGCTTTTGTGCAAGCCAAGATTATCCTGATTAACCAGCAGTTCCCTGTTGATGTGTATCTTGTAATGATTAGTTCTAGTAATTGTACTGCTAACCTTGAGATCAAGGTCTTAACCAGGCTCATTATACAAGAGATCAAAGAAATATGCAAGGGATCATGCCCGGCGAATTGTACACGTGGGTTTCCGCGAAATCCGTTATTCATTATAAGGTGATTTTGTTACACGTCGTTGGGCATCATCCCGCTTATACGATAGGCACTTGCCAACGTTTAAATTTTTTATTTTATTACAAACATTCTTTATGATTTAGTGTGGTTTGCAATAGAAATCTGACGTTTTTCAACGTTACCGGGTCAATCATTCAAATCCTCTCAGGTAGTAGAACGGCTGCTTGATATCTTCTTTAAGAAACAAACGTAAAAAAACGGTCGTGGACGATGAAAGGGGCACGTTGGCGAATTCGAATGGACGCGTTCCAGACCCTATTATCGTCCACGATAGTTGTCCCCGTTCATTTCATTTAAAATATATCCAGCAGCAACGAAATAAAGTAAGTCATCGATATGTAGACATCATGTATTGCTACTCACCAAATTACAGCAGTTTACTTTGAGATTTGAGTATGTAAATACTCTCTCAAACCGTATGTGTAGCATCTCCCTTCCACAGCGTCTAACTTGACGTTTGTCCACTGAAAGTTGTTGTGTGGACGATAACTGGACCCCCTGGCAAACTGCCGATATGAGTAAAGTAACATTTCATGTTATAGTTCAGATGTGTATCTACGTTAGTACAGTGTTGTGGCATAAAGTTATAAATTAGCATTTTATCGACGTTTTTTTAATGAAATATCTTACGAGCGTCGAGAGCTAGGTGGGCGGTAATGGGACCTGTTAGGCTAACTAGCGAATGGGATGTGAAATACGTAATACTGACAAAGTACATTTAAAAAGTACAAATCTACTAATAGTTTAATAGTTTAAAACCAATATTTAATTCAATCATTGTAATTACATGTTAACTCGTTAAATGCTAAAATGTAAAAGTCTAAATGTAAACTGTGACTATAACTAGTTCCTGTTGTTATGGTTACTCATTTCTGACACTTTGCACAGGCTCGCTCATACTATATATGGTCACTGCACTCATTTATAGCGGTGAACGGACAGTTTAGCTGGAACTACTTAGTAGGTGTCCGTATATCAATTTATCAATTGATATGCAGACGTCTGCAGATAATCAGAAGGGAGTGTTCACCCAGACCACGGTTTAAAATCAATGTAATTACCACACATTGCTTTAATATTTATTAAATAAGCCTTGAGAGGTTAATCAGCAGAAATTTGTACATACTGATTAAACTAATACAAATCAGATGTACTAAGTAAGAACATTTGACTACCTGTAAGATCAGGAAACAATTTTTACATTTGATGTCCAGTTGTATCAGTTGAGCGTATAAGTCCATTGGCATTACTCATTGTTAATTGACAAAGTTAGACAGATACATATTCACTGGTGATTTATTAAGATCTTTTGTAAGCACATAAAATAAGAATGAAAAATGTACAAATAGGAACTAGAGACTGATTTGAAGACTGTTCTCTTAGAATTAATTCATTTTATTTAACTGTACTATAGTTTCCGAATTCAATTGTTTGTTCCTATTTTTTGTCTTGAAGAAGCGGTAAGCCATGGTGAAGACGGACACGGCAGCCACTATGAGAAGAGAGAAGATGACATAGAGGCCAGCTTCTGCATCTTCAGATGACAGATCCAGACCCAGGAAGCTCACAGAATTCACAAGGGTAGGAGGCGTTGGAGGTGCAGTCACACCTGTGGTGGCAAAGGTAGGAGGCGTTGGGGGAGCAGTTGTACCTGTGGTGGCAATAATAAAGTGAAGGAAAAGGATATTCATTGACCAGCCATGAGACATTGAATTTTTTTGCAAAGAGTTGTCTTATAATGACAAACTTTGCAGTGAGCCATTACTCATCAATGAACTTATCTCTCTACTATATGTGTACTATTGCATCTTACAACAAAAACAACTAAAAATGAACCAGTGTAATGCCAGCACAGCAGCGTATCAAATGCTTGTTGCTAGAATCAAAGACAGCAGGCAGGACTCTACCTTCATGGCCTGGGTTCAGGCACTCATGGGGGCCCAGGGCAGGATCAGGAAAGCCATTGCAGGTGATGATGGCAGCGTAGTGGGCTACTGAACTTTTGGCCACGCGGGGAAGACTGGGGTCAGATCGATTCACAAAGAACAGTCCGAATCTCTCACTAAACCCAGTAGCCCACTCCAGATTGTCCATTAAAGACCAGGCTGTGTATCCTCGAATGTCAACCCCATCCAGCAGATATGCTAAAGTAAAGGATTTGTTTGCATTAGAACCCCAGTTACTTCTACTATTATTATTATTATTTATTGGCATTCCTCATATTGTTATTGTTATCCTTTGTTTTTGTTATGTAATTTGTCTTTCACTTTTACTTATATGAATGCATTCAAGTACAAAGGCTGTATGTTAAACAAATGGAATAAAGTCAGATAGGTTTATATAGTTACTGGTCATATATATAGGTGTTTATGGTTGTAAACACTGTTACAGAGCCTCTACCCATGTCTGTGGGGATATGATCGTTTTATACCCTTGAGTAGTTGATTGATGTAGCTCTCATGGTAGTGGGATCTGTGAATGTCATCGAGGTTAACAGGACCCCGTTCCGAAATGCCGTTTTCCGTGACGATGATGGGAGGGTTTCCATATTCTTCTTTAATAAAGTTGAGAATTCTTCTGAATCCGAAAGGAGACACCTTTAGCCAGGAGGAACCTGAATCAAGCCAGCTACGGTCTGCGATTGTTCCTGCACCCCTGATGGAAACATGAGGGGAAAAGAGGATGTGACACACTGTGTAGTAAAACAAACCATAATCAAGCCATCACCGCTAGTATTACTTAGGGTGTATAGGCTTCCATTCTCACCTATCTGCATCATAATGCTGCAGATTTCCGTATGGCACAGGAAAGGCCAGGACAGTGGTGTAGTGGTTGAACCCAAAGTAATCATGGGTGCCTTTTATCCTCTCGATCTGCTTTGGGGTAAACTCAGGAAGTCTGTGGATAGACCCCAATACAGTTATCTACCATTCAAATAGACGTCTTAATTTCAACTTTGTTTATATAAGGAGCACAGGGGATGAGTCAGTAATGATTTGTTAGTGTTAGAAAAGCACAAACAATCAATTTTTTTGCAGAAACATGCTCCATCCATATTGTAGGCACTAATGTCAAACGATATTAACGTGAATTTTTATTCATTTATGTCCTATTTTAACCTTTACAGCTGAGATTGGATGAATTTTAGTCCGAGGATATTTACAGCAAGTGTATTAGTGCTAAAATAATCATTTGCATACCTAGACTCCTTCAAGCCAGCAGCAAGGCTTCTCTCTCCAATGATGGTCTTCATTGTTTCACTATAATCTCCATTGAATATAGGGTGGGCAAACCAACCAATGTAGAACTGCAACAACATCAATGGTAAGACTCAGAAGATGTAAAAACATAAATGAACCAGATAACACAATACATAGGGCTAAATTCTCACAGCCTTAAAACCAACCATCATTCTCCCGTTTCCTACACATCGCTACCTTAGTACAAGTGATTGTAACTGTGTAGCTACTTCGCACATGACATCTTCATACATGTCTCTGGTACCTGTATAACCCTCTGTGCCGCCTCCACATCCTCCTGCTTGTTGGGATTCCGAGGTTCGGACCAATCAGAGTTGATTGTGATGGAGACGAGGCCGCCCTGCTTTGCTCGGTAGGTGGAGTTGTAGAGGTGCCATGCCTCAGCGTGAGCCTTGATCAGGTTGTGGCCCACGATGTAGGGTAGCGTGCCTGGTCTGAAGCTGATGCCTGCCAGTAGATGGCGCTATGAGTTAGAGATTTGAACTGTCTGCCAATAAATGGCACTATGAGTCAGAAATTTGAACTGTTTGCCCATAGGTGGAGCTATGAGTCAGAGATTCAAACTGTCTTGCCAATAAGTGGAGCTATGAGTCAGAGATTTGAACTGTCTGCCAATAGGTGGAGCTATGACTCAGCGATTTGAACTGTGTCTCGTTAATATTTGTTGTATGACAAATCAAAATTTGGCTAAAAGTATTGGGATGTGAATTTCACCATTCAAATTTGAATTGGAATCTATTTGAATTTCTGAAGCCACTGATTTGCTTACATAGTGCTTTCTGTTACCTGGGGCAGCTGCACCATAGCCATGGCCAATATTGGCAACATTGTAGGGTTCGTTAATGGTGATCCAGTACTTCACTTTGTGGCCCAGGCGGTCGAAGATTAAGTCAGCATATTCAGTAAACCTGTCAACAATGGTGTCATTCTCCCACCCGCCAATGTCTTGCAGTGCTTGTGGTAGGTCCCAGTGATAAAGAGTGACCTGAACACACAGTTAGAATAGAACAAATGAGGAGATTGGATTGGATGCAGAGTCAGTCAGGTGTGCATAGTTTGATAAAAATTCAGCAAAGGCAGACTCACATGTGGTTGGATGTTGGCAGCCAGAAGAGTGTCTATCAACCTGTCATAGTATTTCAGGCCGGCCTCATTAATGTGCGCTTTGGTCCCTTGAGGCATCACTCTAGGCCAGGAAATGGAGAACCGGTAGTGGGTCACCTTTAGCTTCTTCAAAATGGCCACATCTTCTTCTATCTTGTTGTAGCTATCACATGCAATGTCCCCTGTGGCGTCGTCGAACACTCTGAGAGGGGTGTGAGCAAACTTGTCCCAAATGCTGAGACCCTTTCCATCAGCTCTCCAACCCCCCTCAATCTGGAAAGACAACACACTGTTAAGGATTTTCCGGCAACACTTTAGATCCAGAAGCTTATCCTGATACAAAGACTGGATGTTGTTCATGAAGTTACAAATGTATATTATACTTGATATCCTGTAGTGATCTAATTCAATAGTTACCTGATAGGAGGCTGTGGCTGTGCTCCAGATGAAGTCCTTCCTGAAGTATCCGTAAAGTGGTTTCTCATCCTCGGTGATGGGAAAGCCATTGTCCCTCATCACCTGAGTGTAGTAGTGCGCTGAGCGTTTAGGAGTCCTAGGACGGCTTGGTTGTTTGAAGTCAACATGGTACAGCCCAAAGCTCACGAGGTAGCCATGGAGCCACTCAAATGAATCCATCAAAGATGCTGCAGCGTATCCCCTAACCTTCACACCGTCTAAGTTATGAGCTGCGGAGACATAAGAGGGACCAACTATGTTTACAAAAGATAAAGAGATAATGCTTAACAGTTACAGCAGCTTTATCTGGCGGGTAACCATGAAGCACCTTTGTAAAACGTTAAAAAGGGGACACTGATAAAACTGTCAAGCTTTTTGTATTGATAAATTGTTATGTATTTAAAAGTTTACCTTTCAGAGCCTCATCAATATATGTTTTGTAGTAGAATATTCTGTTAATGTCATCCACAGTAGTCTTGGTGTCGGTAGCAACTCCATTCTCTGTGATGTAAATGTCCGGATCTCCATATTCTTCCTTGAGCCAGTTGAGGAGCCTTCGTAAGCCCCATGCTACTGCCCTCTGTTTACTGATAGCAGTCGTAGGGGTACCACTGTCCTCCTCCTCTCCCAAGTCCTGGTCGGTATCGTAGGCTAGGGGATTGAGCCTGTTGGTCACATAACGAACTATCTTTGTTGTGTAAGTGTTTATGCAGAAGACATCAGCAGTTCCCTGGATGTATGTCTTTTCTTCTTCGGTGAAAGTTGGAAGTCTTGTATCTGTCAGACCCTGGAGCTCACTCTTATTCCCCACCTGCCATTTCATTGCATCAGGATAGTCTCCATTCTTAAATATAGGATGTGCAAACCATCCAAGCTGGAACTGAAGGGCTCGATCAGCAGCAGCTATATCCCGAGGAGAGTTGATGTCTTTGGGTTCAGCCCAGTCAGCATTGAGGGCAATGGACACCAAGCCTTTTTGGGACTGACGGTACTTGTCATCGTAGGTGTGGTAAACTTTGGCATGTGCCTTCAGAAGGTTATGAGCAACTTTATATGGACTATACCCAGGATTCTTTTCATTTGGTGGGATCTGCCCAAGACCATATCCTAACCATGCGATAGTATAGGGCTGGTTGATGGTGATCCAAAACTTCACTCTGTCTCCGAAGGTGGAGAAGCAGTAGTCACAGTAGTCATTGAAGATGTCTATCATCCTGATATCTTCCCAGCCGTAAAATGTTTGCAGGACTTGAGGAAGGTCCCAATGGTAGAGTGTTACCATGGGAGTGATGTTAGATGCAAGTAGACCGTTGATGAGCTTGTTATAGTAGTCAACTCCTTTCTGGTTGAGGGAAGAGCGGAGACCGTTGGGAAAGATTCTAGACCAGGACAGAGAGAATCTGTAGGACTTGACCTTCATGGCCCTTAGCATTTGCAGGTCCTCGTCTAAACGATTGTAGCTGTCACAAGCCACATCACCTGTAGCATTGCCAGGAATGTTACCAGCCTTCTGAGTGAAGGTGTCCCAAATGCTCCGACCTTTCCCATCTGCATTCCAGCCTCCTTCAATCTGATAGGCTGAGGACGCCACTCCCCAGTAGAAGTCCCCTGGGAAGGTACCGTAATGATACAATTTCCTCTCAAAGTTAGACTGACCAGAAAACTTCTCCCAAACAACCTTGGAGTCGGATGGCACTACCGATGGTGGTAAAGAGGGCCTTTGTAAAGTGATTGAAAACTTTGATCCTTGTGAAGGATAAGTGACTTTTCCAGCACCAAATCCATTTCTCTTGATAATCTCTGAAAAGTAATAAGCGGACTGTTTTGGGGTTCGAGGTCTATTAGGGTCTTGGAAATCCACAAAGTGCAAACCAAACCGTTCACTGTAGCCTTGTGGCCCCTCAAAACTATCCATCAGAGACTGCACAGTAAACCGTTGCACGTCCACTCCATCTAAATGGATTGCTGTTGATAAGAAGCAGAAACTGTTATCATAGCACAAGATGCACTTTGAATTCTGTTGCAAACGGTGGGGACGTACCTTTTAGTGCCTCATTGATGTAGCTCTTCAAGTACTCTATGCGATCTATGTCCTCTAATGTGTTCTGAGTAGGGACTCCATTGCCTGTTATATAGACTGGAACTTTGTTGACACCTAGATACTCTGAGGAGACATAGCTGAGTAGTCGTCGTAGACCCCATGGTGCAGGTCGGATCCAGTCAGACACCGTAGCTGGCCAGGACGGGTCAACATGGGCCTGGAAGTCCCCCGTTGTTTGTGGTCCAGGGAAGCAGCCACCAGCACTGCTGCTGACTAGTCTGGACGTGTAATGGTTCAGCCCCAGGAAGTCAGCCGTCCCAGCAATGCGCTGGCTTTCTGCAAATGTGAAAACAGGAATTCTGGCAGGTTCAGAATAGAGACAGTCGCGTCTTTTCTGCTCAATTTGGGCTTTGAGCAATACGGGATAGTCTCCATTCACAAAGATAGGATGTGCGAACCAGCCCAGCATGAACTGCAGGTAACGATCAGCAGCTGCGAGATCTTCAGGTTTGGATGGGTCGAGAGGTTCAGCCCAGTCAGCGTTTAGGGCGATGCCCACTTTGCCTCCCTGCTGCATTCGGTACACATCATTGTAAACATGCCAGGCCTCAGCATGGGACTTTAGCATGTGGTGAGTAGCCTGTCAAACAGAAACCAGATGAAACGTTTAGGTAATTGATGATGATTATTCAATCATTATAACCATTGTAACTCCATAAAAAGTACGTACAGTACAAAGTGACACAACCCGCTCACCTGGTACGATGAAACCGCATAGTCCTTGATTCCAGGAGGATGCTGTCCGGTTCCATACCCAGCATGACTCACCACCCAGGGGCTGCTGAAAGTGTTCCATGTCTTAACCCTGTCTCCAAACCTGGCGAAGCAGAAGGAGGCGTAGTCTTTAAAGGCTTCTATGATGGAGGGGTTGGTCCATCCACCATGGTCTTGGAGAGCTTGAGGAAGGTCCCAGTGGTGCAAGGTGACTGCCGGTTCAATGCCAGACTCAATTAGAGTGTTGATGAGCTTGTCATAGTACAGAGCTCCTTTCTCAGAGTGGCCCCCCTGTTGGCCGGAGGGGAAAATGCGAGCCCAGGAGATGGAGAACTGATAGGTGTGTACTTGGAGACCTCGGAGCAGGTGCAAATCATATTCCACCTTGTGGTAACTGTCACAGGCAAGGTCAGCCGTCTGCTTCTCAAAGACTCTGTTCTCATGGCTGTAACGGTCCCAGATAGTCTCTCCCTTCCCATCTTCAGACCAGCCACCCTCAACCTTGAAGGATTCACTGGAAGTAGCCCACTGGAAGCCTGAGGGGAATGACTCGTTCAGGAAGCTGTCACGCTCAGCTTGGTCCTGGTTTCTAAACTTCTCCCAGACGCTCTGGTAGCCTCTCTCTGAGTCTTCTGAAAAACTGGTTTCAGAAAAATGATGTGTTTAAGACTACAGGTACGAGAATGTCTAAGGACTACTTTTGGAAAGTCACACATTCAAATTCTTTAAGTTGTTACCTAGTAGAGTCCACCATGACCAGCTCACTAAATACGTCCACCATGTTACATCCCAAAATAGGTATGTCCTGGCCAGTCAGAACTGTGATTTATTTACAACATATATACATGGTATTATTTTCGATATTAGTTAATGAATAATAATAAATATATGTAAGCATATTATATATATGAATATTTTTCATTTAATTTGATAGTCAATATGGATTAATTAATAATTATTATAACATACAATATCATGTTACATCAAAAACTACTTTAGATTAAGTTGGCAGAAGTAACTTCCCATGCATTGTCAGCAATATTTAGTTTTGGATTTACCTTGTAGAACGTTTCCCAGAGGATTCAATTGGTCTGAGGAACAGCCCTTGACATTCATCTCATAAATCAGAATGTTCCCATTGGTCCACTGACAAACAACAATTAGGGTTCAAGGAAAATAGGTACGTTTTATTTGTAGATCTGTGTATGTCTGTCATAAAGAGGAAGGATGATAACATTAGTAAGAGATTGATTCTTAGTCTACCTGTAGCCTTTTCAGCTCCTTTGCCAGGCTTGATTTCATGCAGTCATATTCTATCTGCACAGACAGGAAATCCAGGGACTTCTAAATAGGAAATACATATACAGTAGGATGAGGTATACTAACATTCGATGACATTTGTTGAATACTGTTGCGTGTAATAGGTTCATATTGTGGTAACCCTGGTTGCCCTCCCGGACACATTGCGGACGATTATTATTAGAACAATTAGGACACCTATAATATGGACCAAGTATATGTTAACACAGGTCTTTACTCCATTAACACTGGAGCACGGCAAGTAAAGTCAGATGAATCGTTCATCCTTGCGTGTTCCCTGTGGATCGACGACTTGTCGACAGGGGCAGGGAGAGGCGACCTTGAGTGACGGCGTCCCTTAGAAGAGCGGCTCTTTGATTTCGTCAGTACTCTTTTACTTCTAGTTTATGGCTCGTTATAATCAATAAACACACACCTGCAACCCTGCCTCACGTGCTCTTGAAATACACACGGCTCCACCCGGATGCTCCCAATGGTTAACACAACATGCAAAGTTTGCGCTCATAAGAATGCACTATATTCCATAACTTCTTCCGAACCAATTAAATTGCGTATCACATCTCAAAATATTGTTTTTCACGTGTGTCTTGGCTTTATCCGTACCGTGAGCGTGGATTTGTGTTCAGAAAGAATGGGTAGATTGCTTGTACTCAGTACAATCGATACACGTCCCCCTGCGGAAAAATAAAATGTGTTACTTACATGTACGTACCTGAAGAGACTTATAGCTTAACATATTCATGAGAGTTCCCATGCGTATGTAGGTGCCATGTTGCTATGCTGTCTCTCCAGTGTTGTATCTTTGTAATCAACATGTGTCTGTGAGGCTCAAACTGTAGCACTGGTATGACAAAGACAACTTTCAGGGTGAATATACACCAACTAAAACATGTACACAAACTTTGCTCTGATCTGATCTAATAATATTAATCACAAATCAAACATAAACACTACCCAAAATGTCTACACAGACTACACTTTAAAATAAACACTTCTAACATTTGCAGATAAGGGGAAACATTTTATTGGTCTGTCAGGAAAATCGTTCTCCCTTTACCCCAGATCCTAAACATTACAATGTTAGGGTAATGTGAATACTTATCTATAGATTATCTCTTCAGATAACCCTAGCAGTATGCATATGCTATTGAGGCAATGTTATATAATGGAGGTTGGAGGCAAAGGCTGTGCGATGCAATTGATAATAAACACATTGTAGATATGGACACTGATCTGAAATGCCAAGTCATACCTGGTAAATAAAACCAGTGAAACTGCTGTCAGCTGGGTGTGTATTTTTATGGTTCTTTTAAATCAAACCTTACCACTATTGGGGAACAGGCGATGATAAAGATTGTACACGCTGACGTGGGCATGGAGGGCGTTTTCTGACGGAGTTGAAGAGTCTGAACCCTGAGCTTTGCTGTGCAGCTCATCAAGGTTACTCAGGGTAATCCACCAGCGAGAGAGTTCACCAAATGTCACAAAGACAAACTCAGCATACTGTTCAAAGATCTGTGATAGTCCCTGGTTCTCCCAGCCTCCGTACTTGGGCAGGAGGACTTCTGGTACAGCAGAGCGATGCAAGATTACCAGGGGCTTGAGGCCCGAGTCCACCAGCTGTTCCAGCAGGGTCCTGTAGCAGCTCACTACAGCTTCATCAGGCTGGCTGGGGAGACCTGAAGGCAGGAGGTGAGCCCAGGACAGGGGGACTTTAAAGTGAGTCGCCCCCCTGCGGTGGAGGAGGTGGAAGTAATCTCTAGAGCCCGCTGGAAGAGGACGACTGCAGTCAAAAACATTCAGGTTGTCGTCCTTCTCTAACTGAGTGGTGAGGGGTCCTGCCAGTAGCATGAAGTCGTCATCTTTTTGACCCCAGCAACCACAAACAAACAGAAAGTGAAAAGTGAGAACCTGCAACAAGAATATCATTCTAACTGGTGTAATGACAGCTAGACAAATGCTTTCACATCGAGACTCCTCTTACTCAAACTCTTCAACATTATATAAACCTTACAGATAGCGAAGGTTCATACAAATAAGGCTGTATTGCTGATAAGATGATAAGGAGACTGAACTTGAGACATTGATAAGGATAAATTCTATTATGAGAGCGTACATATTCAGATTTCCAGTTTATATATCCCACTGGCTTGCTACAGCAAAACTAAAACCAAGTTATATCTCATTGTTGAGAAATGATTGGTCAACAAAATGTTGGTTCAAATTTGATTTATTTAGGAAACACAAAATATGCAAAAGTATAAAAAAGTATTGAAGTTTAAAAAATGACTTGAGATGATAGTTGGCACTAACATGGCACTAACATGATGTAACAAACTAACAGTATCATTTAGTGCACTTTCAAGGCATCTTGACTCCCCACCATTATAAAAAACACATTTTAAAAAGAGTTTATAACGTTCCTTGTGGCCACAGCTTGAGATCAATGACTGTTAGGTTGCCAGGGTACATGCAGTACAATATTATGGATCTATCCCATTTAAAATTGCATAGAAAACCAACACAAGCCTGAAAAAAACAAAACATGTAGGATGTCATAATATTTGGGGCCTTGAGATGATTTCTGAGCACTTAAAAGGGGTTACACGTTGATACTTATTACCAGTAACCGAAAGAAGCCACAGATCATAAGCTTAATTCTATATTGTGGCGAAAGATTGTGTATACCACTGGTTTAGTTGTATATAAAGTAAATATAAAAAGGACTGTTCTCAATCATGTAAACACAGGCATCACAACATAGCGCCTGTTGTACTCATACTTCACAAAAGGCTGCTTGTGTCTCCAACAGGAACACCAAGATCAACCTGCCAGGTCAACCAAACACAACAATCAATAGGAAAACACATCAAAGCAGTATCAAAACGCTCAACAGTATAAAGACAAGCTCACAAGTGACATGTATTCAAGCATTACCCAGGTTTATTTTGTCATCCTTTGGATATAGGCACCATACAGAGAGGCTTCCAGTTCAGACTGAACACACTTGGGGTTTTTGCTATGATCAACAGCAACAAAAAAACAACAACGTATTAAAAGAATTATCTAGCCGTCTTCCTGGTGAGTAGAATAAAAGGCTATCCATTCCTTTTAAATCCAAACACCCCAAGCAGTTCAGCCTGTTTGTACCTCAGCCCTCCTGTACTCTCCTCTAAATCAAGCGGCCTTGGCCCCCAGTCCTCCAGTGCACAGCTATTAAGGACTGAGTCACTGAGGTCAAATCATACAAAAACTAAAATACTTTGTACTCTGTAGACTACATCTTACATTTGTGCTGCACGTAGCCAGTCTGACATTATTGGAAGAGCTCAAATGTAAACTCTGATGGCAAGGAAAGCTTGAGATGTAGCGTACCCCACATAACGTTGACCAGGGAGTAAAAAAATAAAATGTATACATTATACTACCTACTTCTAATTCCTAGACAAAACTATTATTCCTAGACCAAAAGAAAAACAACCCAGCGGCCCTGAGAGAAGAACAGGCACGAGGTCTCGTTCAGGTAACAGTTTATGGGCACTTTATGATCTTGAGAAACACGTGATCAAGTAAAGCCAGGAGGGGGCGCTGTGGTGAGGGGACTTGGGGCCCCTCGTCTGGGGCCAGGCACCATGCTGACCCTGCCCACACCGTGAGACACTCCCGTCTGTGTTCCATCTGTAGCGTGAACATCTCAGAGGAAATGTTTAGACTTAGGCTCGGAGACCTGAGGACAGAAAGAAGTGACATTTCAATTTGAGGATAAATCTTCATGGCTAGTAAGAATTATTAAAAGATTGTTTACAATAACTTGATTAGTTGACCAATAGTATACATATAAAAGTTAGTCCAAAGTCCTATTCTTAGTTCTCATCACAACCACTAGGCAGCACCGTTCACCTTTCTCGCAGGTGCTTCCCTGCTTCTCCTGGGCAAAGTTCAGGCGGTTCTGCTCCACAGCTGTTCCGTTGGACTCTGGGCTACTGCTGCGTGAGGGGCTGCTGTCGTCATGCTGGTAGGCCATGTCCAGGTGCTGCTGGGCCAATTTCAGGTGTTTCCTCAGCCTCTCCAAGTCCCTCGACGACGACTCGTCTCCAAATGACTCGCGGCCGGAGTCGGCCAAGTTGTCTCTGAATCCCTGCTTCCCCGGCAGGTCTTTCTTCAGCACCGTGTTGTAGCCAGGGGGTGCAGACGGGGCCTTGTGGCACAGGGAGGGTCTCTGGCTGGAGAGTGCTGGGTGTCGCGGTGTGGGTGGTCGGGAGCGTGGCCCACAGAAGCAGTCTCTCAGTCCACTGATTCCCAGATGGATGATCTCCAGGACCGTGAACAGCAGACAGAGGGTGCTCACGCCATACATAATGAGCAGGAAAATGGTCTTCTCTGTGGGCCGGGAGATGAAGCAGTCTACCGTATGAGGGCAGGGCGAGCGCGTGCAAATGTAGGAGGGCCTTACTTCTAGGCCGTACAGGATGTACTGGCCGAACAGGAAGGAGACTTCGAAAGTGGCACGCGACAGCAGCTGGAAAACGTACACCTTCATCAGCCCGTCGCGTTTGATGCGCCGCCGCCCGTCGTGCTTCTTGCTGGTCGTGTCAGGGGCAGGCTCCTTCTTCTCCACCTCGATCTCCTCTGTGATCATGGGATCCTCTTCACCATTGTCCTCCGCCTCCTCGTAGTCGCGGTTGGCTCCCCGGCTCACCATCGGCATCCTCTTGCGGCTGCGCGGCTGGTACTCGTCGTCGGTCATGCGTGCGATCTTGTGCATGGCAAAGCCCAGGTACATGATGGTGGGCGTTGTGATCATAATCACCTGAAACACCCAGAAGCGGATGTGTGATAGTGGGGCAAAGGCGTCGTAGCAAACGTTCTCACACCCAGGTTGCTGGGTGTTGCAGACGAATTTGCTCTGTTCATCATAGTAGATGGACTCCCCCCCGACGGCTGTGAGCACGATCCGGAACACGATGAGCAACGTGAGCCAGATCTTGCCCACGAAGGTGGAGTGGTTGGAGATCTCATCGAGCAGACGCGTCAGGAAGCTCCAACTCATGGTGCATCTGTGATTGTGGATGTGCTCAGATCTGAAGAGAGGAGGGATGCGATTAGGGATCAACTACAGCTGAGCAACAGTATCATGGACTGGGGGAAATTGAGAAAGTTCCAAATCTGTCCTGTTTTGGCCAATAACATTCCAGAGTAACACTAGTAGGATACACGGCAGGACAAGACATTAGATTACTGTTTATTAACATTCCAAATGTACAAACCAGACCAATTCCATGGTTATATAATTTATGTAATCTTAATAAATCTGATCATGGCAAATATGATTTAAATTGGATTCAAAATTAACAAACTGGATCATCAAAAATGTTCACTAAGCAACAAATGAGCACGCGTAAAGCGCTACCAATACCCAACAGGTGCCGTTCATTGTTCAGCTCCACTTTCAAGTTTCAACAGTTAATTATCTCCGAGCGGTCGGCATATTTTTACAAGTTGGAGATAAAGTCCAACAGAGTTCTTTGACATTAGTTGAATACTGCTGTGGAATGCTTTGTTGTGAGGGCAGTGTAATTCAACAGCTGTTGATCTACGTCTTTCCATTAGCTACTTCGACTTCAGCGTCAAAAGAAAACATTTACTCAAGCTCTAAATCTTATCTTAAGCTTCGTGGAATTCGCCTCAGTACAGAATCAAGCTGCTCTTTCTAATGCGCAGCCTGTCAAATGTATACATTCTCAACTGAATGTTTGAGGTCAAATTCGCTACCATCTCAAAACAGCAATTTCCCGCTATAAACTCAAAACACCAAATCACGCTCACACTAATTTATATATATAATATATATATAATATATATATATAATATATATATATTCAGATATCATTTGACGGTCAAAAGCAAGCGCTTTTAGAGTCAGCCCTCAGATGACCAGAAGGAAAGAATGGGAAGCTGTACACTAATCTTCCTAAACGCAGTAAACTACTTACCCAGACCTTTGGTCTCCACTCAACTACAGGAATCTAAGAGTGAGTTAAAAGCACTGAGGCACTTAGCTTTCAAAAAGACTAATTTTAGATGACTCATGTGTTCAGACGATGAACACACCTGAAACCAATTGATCTTAACGAGTAATTAATTAAACGTTTTGGGTTTGTGCGTTTAAAAACGTGATCGCTTCTTCTTCCAGCGTTCCTTCCAGCAAGAAGCCTCTGTACTCTCAATACCGTTCTAGTGTGCTTAAAGTGATGTAAACATGCCCCAACACACCCGTGTGGGTACCACTGACGGGTTATGATGTCTTTTCACAATCCATGAGAAGTGAGGGGGTGGAGTTCAAATCCATAGCCCTCTCTGTCACTCAATCTGGGTTAGGGTCGGGCATAGCCCCGGGGATAGTAGGCGTTCTGAGAGCAGAGTTCAATCTAACGTCCATGGAATCAACTATACCACAGAGTGAATCACTCGCTTTTTGCCAGTACATTTGGCTCGGTCACTCTTAATTCTCTGCCAGCCTTTTCCAGGCATGAACTAAACCCACATTGAACTCAGCGACACCTCAATGCTAGATACATCCTCTTAACGTGTTCCAAGATGTTCACAAGAAACTCTTCAACTATTAGTTTTGTTTTTGGCGTATGTGTGAAATACTTAGCTGTGGAAGCCGTTTTAAACGAGGTAGCTCTAAGACTTCATTAATTAGCTTGCACTATGCTTCCATGTTCCGGAACCTTTTTAAATAAATGTTGGTAAACATGTAACAATAAAGTGCGAATGTATGAAACAGAAAATATGCAACATTGTACAGGTGGATTTCCATTGTTAAGTGGAACTCCTGGCTAACAATGCAGGGGCGGCCAGGTCGCCACGCATGCTCACGGCATACCGTGGTCAGCAACAGAAAGCGTGGAGCTAAAAGAAAATCGACTTACTTACAAATGCAACAAGAAACCTTATGTGTTAAATTGTGTAATTTAACACGCAAAAACAGGCAAGATGACGCTATAGGGTCCCACTATGGGTACTGATATGTGCTGTGACCCACTATGGGTACTGATATTCTGATAACCAGTTTGCTGTAGTAAAGGGAGGTGGGGGGCAAGCGAACAACCCACCCCCCAAATGAGAGGTTTCCTGTTGCCACGAGTCCGGTGTGCGCTGAGGAGCTAAGAGCCTGTCGTGCTCTCGTCTCCATCACCTGGATAGCGAGCTAGTTCCAGACAAGCATTTTGCAAACAGCCGTTCATCAAAATCGTTCCCAGCTGGCTTACTAAAATTATGCCTTACAAGTCACAACTGGCCGTTTCGCTAAAACGTATTACCAGTACACAATTTACAGTACATGTAATAGGTCCTTTATACAGTTATAGTCTAATTGATGCCTCATTTGCGCTGCTGGATATTGTCCTACGAGGCGCGCGCAATAGTTAGCTTGCTAGCTATTCAGCTTAAGTTGATGACCATCTCCAATGCTCATTGTACATACATCCCTGCCCGTATTGTCTCGGTGGTTAGTGACTGACTAGAGGTCGCTCGCTAACATTCACAAATGTAGCTGTTCAGGAGGTTTTATATAATTGTATATTTACTAACAACATCTCAATTGAAAGCTGACTACCATCTAGCTTGACCGTTGCCGCTAGCCGAGGAAAAAATACTTATCACATTGCTTTGTTGACGTACCGCTAAAATACCATTGTCTTACCTCGAGATGTAGATTTGATCCTCGGACCCTAGAAATCTGAACGCTCAAGAAACTTGCGTGCGCTTTCCCCTAGTTCCTTCAACTACACAACAAAGCGTCACTCTTCTCAAGCCTGTTCAGTTCGAGTGACTCGTACGATACCAGCTCCTTCGTGTAGGGGTTCCAAATGGTGGGGTGTAGACAAAGAATGTCCCAATTCCCCCCTTTTCTCCTCCCCGTCTATTGCATGCGTACCCCACACCCTAAAGGCGAGTGGGAGGTGCGTTCCCGAAAGATATTCGACATTACTGATGCAATACTCGGAATATCGTCCTTACATACGACTTAAGGCTTTTCACTTCTGTTTTAGGCACAGAAGTTCTTCAAATTATTTATATATATATTTTTTTTTAAATGGAGGAAGGAAGGAAGGAAGGAATGGAAGTGTGTATTTTCCTTAACGATCATGCTGGTTGGTTGCCTGTATTATCTACTATGGGGGAAAAAAAGCTTTGTTTTCCTGTAGGAATGAGTGTTCGGAAGTAGTTGTCACTTGAAACCTTTGCTCCACCGCACTACAATGATGGGTGGGCCTCCTTCACGGCCCTGTAATGCAGACCCTTGTTTTGAAACTACAAGCACCAATGTTGGCTCTGTGGACTCAAAGTTTCAGTGGATGAAGTGGTTGAGGTGGACAGGGGACGTAGACCTTTAAAGACCTTGATTTATGTTTCCTCTTCAAGGCAAAATTGTGTCTGTTCAGGCCAGGCTAATGACTTGGCACACTCTCTTAGTGAATCTCAGACACACTGTTTACTGCTTGGTATTGTGTCTTGGTGTTAAAGCAATGCACTCCTGTTACTGTCACAGTGCGTCCTATTTGCCAGCTACGCCAGCTTACATCAGCTTCTATCGTAAGGTGAGAAATCCACTTTACTGATTGCAGTTCCCGGATAACTATTGTGAACACAAACCAGTGATTTCTTTTTGTTGAGCTCTGATCTGAACTTGGATTTAGCTGTCTTTGGCGACCAGTCAAAACGATGAATCAGTTTGCAGTTTCTTGGAAGTGTGTTATCGTCAGTGGGCACGGTAAGTCTGCTTCACAAACTAACAAGCAAACTGATTCGCATACTCATTTGAATTTCCTGTAAAATTACTACATTTGAACATCAGTGTTTTACTGCAGATCTGTTGGTTTTCTGCCAAGGTTCTTTGGAATTGAACCTCTCATAGAATTGATCTTCATTGTTTATTATTGGTTTAAAACAGGAAGGCCAGGGGGCAAGAATGTCTTCCACCTACCCTTTCTGGGGTGGAGGTATTGTAAGCCACAAGCATGCTGTTAGCCAGCTACTAATGTGTCCTTAATAAACACACTCCAAGCTCTTGTCACGCTTCTTCAAAGTAACAGAATGAAAGGTGTGCCTCTCTTCACCAACACATGCATTATACAAGTCTGTGAACCAGCAGGAACATTTATGAGGTTAATGTGATTGTGCTGGTTTTTTGTGTGTTTTTTAACAGAAAAAGAGAGCTTTGCCAAGAGTTTACCTTTGGTGTGAGTGGGCTGATCCAGCATGAATCATCACCTCGTTGTGTTCAGCTTCCTCTCTCTCACTGCTTGATACACCCTGAACTGGGAACGTGTGGCCCAGAAACCAGGCTGTGGCGGATCACTTGAGCAAGATCTTTGAGTTATGCATTACGTTACCCCGCTTTAAGCTTGAGTTAGGGCTTTTTTTGTTGGACGTGGGGTTCACTGCTGCGATGCGGTTAGTGAGAAAGCAGAAACACGCACCAGACTTCCCCATAAGCAGGACTGAATATAGATTATTGAAGAGAACATGTTTTACACAAGTATTCTGCAGTTGCGTTACTCAGCAGTTAAATGTTCCACGTGATTCAGCTGTTAATTAGTTTTTCTAGGAAAACTAAATTATTGTAGCGGGGGTGTGGATGATCAAGATTGGTTGGTCGAGACAGTTTGCTATTGTCCAAAGTACATAAATGACCTGCAACGAGACTAACAGGAGACTAGCCAGTCACGTTTTTATGCCCAAATGTTTGTGTATCATCTAACAAGATGGCACTCCCATGCTTCCTGTAGTACTACCTTTACATTTCTCTCTCTCTCTCTGTCTTTATCCCTCTCTCTCCCTCTATCTTTCTCTCATTCTCTACCTCTCTCTGTCACCCTCTCTCTCTCATTCTCTACCTCTCTCTCTCTCTGTCTTTATCCCTCTCTCTCTCTTTCTCTCTCCCTCTCTCTCATTCTCTCCCTTTCTCTTTTTCTATCGCTCTCTTTATCCATCCATCCATCCATCTCTCTACCTGTCTGTGTCTTTCTCTCCTGGCTTTTTCTGTATAGTCATTTAAATTGAACATATTTTAAAAGTTCACCTGTCAATCCACCCAACTTCAGGAAACAATGTCCTCCCTTGTACCCCTCATGTTCCCAACATTAAAACACTCTTCAGCTGCACCTCAGTTGAACTTCTGAAACACATGACCAGGATCTGAAACTCGTGTGATAAAGGCGTGTTCGTGTCATTCATTTTGCCAGAGGAAAGTCAGGTAGCTTTAACAAATTGCATCTGTAGGTTCCTTCACACATTCAAGTAATTATGTTCAGCAGTAAATCTTCCTTGGATTGTTGCACTTTTATTCACAGTTCTACACCCAAGCTGAGGTACATGCCAGGAAAGTCTAATGGTCACCATATGTGTTACAAACATTGCATCTAATGCAGCTCCTGTGGGAACCAATCCTGATCAGAAGTCTGTTAATTTCCATTACAGTGCAGTTGCAGGTGTTAACAGGTAGTTATTTCTCGTAAAGACTTGGACACCTTATCCTGTTTTTACTCCCTTGCTGTACAAACTTCGTTAATAATATGTATAGTTACAATTCTATAGGTACATGCTACATATTCAATGTGTGATTGACTTCTTTCTTAAAGCTGCACTAGGTAATAATAGGTCCATAAAAGTCTATGATTTTATTCAGGGGCAGTTTTATGGGTGTATGTGAAGCCCAATGTATCACCCTTTTGAGCGATACAAATACATTTGATTCGATTTGATTTCCTCCAGCTCAAGTTTGATTGACAGTTGTGTTGCTAAATGAGCCAAAGAGGAAAGTCCGCCTCACTGAAGTCGATTGGCTGAAAAAGGAGCTCTGGGACATTATTGGTTGTGAAGTACCGGCACGCTCCAAAAATGATAACTGACATTCCACTAGCAATGATCTGTGTGTGTTGCTAAGCAACTCTTAGAGGGCCTCGTTAGCTTACACATCACGTTTAATGGGGACCCAACCTTTATTTCTTTCACTGAAAAAATCCTATCTATCGCATCATTGAGTTCCGATGGTTACTACGACTACGGTTGTGAGGTAGAAAGGACAGAGATCAAAGCTCAGGAAACCGTGAGGTCATCAAGACCTGAGAGAAGCCATGTCGGGTCACAAGAGGCCGTTCGTTGGCTCGCAGACAGGTGTGAAATACTCTGCTGGCTGACAGGTGTGAAGTACTCAAGCCATTTCCTCCAGTCTTACAGTTTCTAAGAACACCCCCCTGTCTTTTAGTGGAGATCAGGCCCTGGAGCAATATCACAATTTCTTGAGAGCAGTAGTTGGAGAGTTTGGTGTTTAGACTGTGGTGAATGTTACTGAGACGCACAGCGATCTAACCACAACTTAGTCCAGGAGCCTAATAATGTTCTTCCCCCAAACCTCAAGCACATGTCCACATGATTACTGTAGCTAGCTGCATCTGGAGTCAAGTCTGAGTTTTCATAATTGTACTGTGGTTCACTTGTTGTTATTAACAGTCCAATTCATATGGCCAACATTACAGCATCTTCTCTATACGAACATTTTAGATAGAAGGAACATTGTAGTGTACATAAATTATTTGTTTTCTATCGTTTGGTTCATAATGACATGACAGTTAGCTTTTAAATTTAGTTAGCCTTTTTTATTGGTGAGGAATCAACAATACATTAGATAAAGAAGAAAAAGATTCATTTAAGTCAGCAAATGTGGAAGTTATATTGTGGTTCCCCCCACTGATAAGTAATTATTTTTTTATAAATAATAATATTCTCTTTGCGTCATCCTCAGACAAGCACACATCACAAAGAGCAGTTTAGCAGAGGATGACGATCTCTAAAGCCTATTTGTCGTAAGCTGTGACACCAGTGTCCCTCGCCACTCTCGCAGCTCAGAGAGCGAGCGTAGCTACAGGGGATGGTAAACCTGCCTGGCTGCAGATTCACATTAGACCTACAGTACGGAGTGTAGCCGCGACACTGGGGGTGTATGTTGGCTACAGTTGTGGATCATTGAAGTGAACCCCTCTATTTCTCTCACACATGCGCACACACAAGCCCCTCCCCCACGCGCTCAGGTTGCACACAGAACAGCGTGCGCAAGACAAAGACCCCCCAACCACAGAGGGGGAAGAGGGTTCGGCGTTACCAAGGAAACCAGACAGCCCCACCCCCCAGACCAGATGGTGGGCCGTGATGAGGGTGGTCGGGGGTTGGTTAAAGAGGCGGAAAGAGATGATTATCACTTCTTTCCCCCTCCTGAACGGTAGCTTCTGTCTGTTTGGATCGGAGAGGCTAGTTAAACACACAGTTAAATACACTGTTGTGAAAACAGAGAATAAAAGGAGGTGCGTAAATGTAACCAAAGTAGTTTGACGTTTTTTGGTTGCAGAGAAACCAAAAAAAGGTCTTTAATTTTCAGCAAACATTTGCGGTAATATGTAGACATTCAGAAAATTGGCAAATTTGGTGTTTTGACTTTGTTGTATGACTGTAACTGCACAAGGAGGTCAAGAAGACTAAACAGTGTACTCCCTCAGCTCAAACCAGCATATTTCCACTTGCACGTGACTGAAGATAACAGCTGGCTGCAGCTGGAGCCAAACTTGTGCAACGTGAAACTCTGTCACTGTTCCTACAAAGTTATAAGTTTAATTTAATGGTGTGGAAGAATCACATCTATTCAGGAAATCATTGTTGAGGTTTGATAACCGGTAAGTCATCATGACTTTGTACCTGACTGCTGGCCGTGAATGTTTTGGAGACTTGGCAGCTATTTTAGTTTAGGGAGTTAGAAGAAAAACTGCGGTGAGTAACTGCTAAATCACTGCACACGGTCTAGAGTTTCAACCCACGGAATCTCAAAAATAGGATTTGTCTCCTCAGCTCTGAGAGAAAGAGCAGGATTGGGGAATGTGTGCACAGAAAAATACAGGCATGTATGTATGTATATTTCTTGCATAAAAACCACAAGGACACACATTCTGACCAGTCGGCTTCGTTCTTTATTATATATTTGGAAATAAAGAAGTCAGCGCAGTTTAGTGATTTCACATGGAGGAATTTGTATCGGTGCACCTTGAACGGGCCTCAAGTAGATCTCACTGTTGCCTCTCCAAACCAACCAAGAAATGGAAAGCGAGAGTTCTGCAATGTGTTGTCACCCAAGCTATTTACACATCCCAGAGTTACCAGGGGGAATACTTCTCATGTAGCAAAACAGTCGGGTAAAGGGTACGTTTGCTTGCACGTGTGTTTGTGTGTGCGTGTCTAATCAGTGGTGATGGACAACATGGTTGTCCTCTGACGAGTTGCTCGTGTCTAGTCTGTCTGCACACTCATGCCTAGGGGATGGTGTCATCGGATAACATCCATGAGAAGCAATGAGGCCCAGTATACTTCAGGTTACTCTGGGGGATAAATATAAGGGAACAGCAGCCTAGAAAGCTCCAGAACTCTTACAGGCTTTACTGCGATTAAGCAGAACGCCACTTGCCTGCATCTTATTGAAATGCTTTTTTGTTGTTGTTTTTAAACTGTCGTCAACATGATCAAATGTCAGTTTAAGCATCACTGTGTTTGTTGTCTGGGAATCATAATTAGGCAGTCAGCGCGTGGCGTGTGTTGTAGCACTGCTGTTTGTCGCAATGAGACAGCAGGAAACTCTGGCACAATCACATCTCTGTCTCCTGAAATGTCTAAGAAAATGGCAGTGTGACTGACTGTGCCTGTGTGGAAATGTTGATGGTTACCATCTGGTGCAGGAGGGGTCAATGTTAGTGTCTTTGTGGGGCAGGGAGCAGTAAAAAATAGGTTTTGTGGTGGAGCAAGACAAGACTGGAATATCTACTTTGTCTATACAAAATCTTTTGGAAAGACAGTTGGATTTCAAACAAACAAAAAGTTTTTTTATGCTTCGCAACAGTTTGATCTGTTCAAATAAAACCACCCATTTGTATTTGTGTTATTTGGTAAGAGTGACCCTCTATTCTTGTTCAAAGTGTCAAAACATTTCCCTGAAGACCAATAGCCCTCTATTTTCTCAAACATAAACCCAACTTTCAAGAGGATGCTTCTCTCCCTCGCAAACATCTCCCTTCAATGTTGGACTTGCAGAAGAAGGAAGTCTCCAATAGTCTCAGTACAGTGTCTTAGTGAGTGTTTGCTCTGTGGACTACTCTGCATCAACAGCCCTTGACACCCAACCCCAACAGCAAACAGGGACCGGCCTTTAGCATGACAAAGGGAGATCGAATGCATGACAAAAGGATCGAAAGGCATGTGTTTCTGAGTCGTTGTGAAGGTCGAGGGTCGAAGCTCTACAGCTACTGCTACATGTCTGTTTTCTGAAACCATCTGTAGAGGGACAAAGAACCACAGCATTTGGTCATTCACATCGCCAACTCGGTGAGAAACATCTGCCTGGATCTATGGTAATAGGATTCAGACATTGAAACAGTTCAGAAACACTATTCTGAAATGTTATACAAAGTTCTACAGCCATGAAATTATCATTGTAGAGACAAACACCCCTGTTCTCTCCTATGCAGAATTCATTATGGAACACAAATTTGTTCCTGAGCGATCTGCCTGATAATAATAATAATAATAATAATAGATTAAAACTAGAAATGAAAATAGAATAAGATAAATAGCAATATTGAATACAGAATGGAATACACACTATTTTAGAATACTCACATCCAATTATATACTGAAGGAGAGCATTTTTATTGCACACACACACGCGTACACAAAGACATTTTATAGGTGTTTTATAGGATAGAACACCAATTGGTGTTCCATGTTTGGGTACTTGCTCAACAAAAAGTATTTGCATGAAGGTACTTTTTTACTTGGCGTGTGTTCAGGAACAAGAAGGCATGCCTTAACAAGAGGACCATAACTTGCCAAATGCAGCATGTGTTCGAAGAGGTGGTTGCCTGATGCAATGCTCGATGTACACTCACACTCAACCATTATCAGAACACTCAAAAACAGGTCAGGACAAGTCCAGGGCAGGGCAGGGCAGACAACTAACATAGAGCAAAGAGTCCCAAATAAATTGTGCCACACGCTCATGGCTTAGTTTCTAACTTTCTAGAGAGAAATTATCCCTGATTTCTCAGACGAATGACGAAGAAAGATCTTTTGTCTCAGCTTGCTACGTAAACCCTGTGTTTGCTGGGGAAGACTCTAAGCTCTCATAACCCAGTTCTCAAGACTCTGTGACTCAAGCCAAACATACAGATCAGGTGTCGCTCTCAGTAAGAACACCCTTCAGTGTGTTATATGGCAGTTGTGGGCGTGCACAGAAAGGTGGCGTGCATGGAGAACTGGAGCCACAGGGACAGTGGTGAAACTGTTTAAAAGTCACAATAGAGTTCGCTTTTAATTACGGACATTGTGTCGAACGTCTAAGTACTTATAAGGTACAATCATTGCTTGTAAAACAAGACAACTGTTTTCTATCTGTTTTTAGTGCAAGAAATGTATGGCTTTGCATCTCAATAAGTAGGCTAGGTAGAAATGTGTACAGATATCCTTATAAAACGTATTAGAAATCCAGATGTTAGAAAAGTAGAGGGCATCGGAACCAAGGAGGGACGTGGTCAATCTGTAATTTAAGATCCGAATTGAAGGTTTTAGTAAAGCATGTCCTGTGAGAGGGAGATTGAAACCATGAAGTTTGTAGATAAAGGGGATCAGGAATAAAAGGGACCAGGGAGAATTCAAGGTCCAAGCATCTCGTGACAGGAAGGCATGCGAGTCTTAGTTTGGAAAGGTCTGTTGAGACTGGACCAGACAGGACTGACAGGAAACTGGGTGGAGATAAAAGTATTCACAGGAGTGTGAGGAGGGAATGTGCAGAAACCCATAACTAGGAAGTGAAAAAGTTGGATTCAAGCCTTCTAAACGTGTTCACGTTGCATTTGTGTCCCACACCAAACGTACACGACCCATCTAACACAAACACTTGCACGTGTGCACACATGCCATGACTGGGAAACTCAACCATAATGTTGCCAAGTGCCATAATTTATCTTACACAGATATGAAAGTTGCATCCAAAAATATCGACATGTACATCAGTGCCTGCTAACGCCTTGCTGAACACCATTTAGCAACACAACGATGTAGCTATTCATTGGTAGGGGATTCATCTTAACCCTTGTGCTCCCTTTGGGTCATTGTGATTCATCTTTTGTAGCACAACAGTGACTCAAAGGGAACACCAGGGACTTGTAGGCAAATTCTGATGATTTGAGTACACAGCGTCACTCTTGGTATTATGTGTGGAATAATAAAATCATGGACTATACACACCATTGTGTATCTTCTGATTCTGGGGAATCATCCAATAAATGTTCCTGCTGAACTAAATATTTGTTTCAGGCTTATGCATTAAACTTAGAGTTTGGCTCTGTTTGGTTACCGTGAATTGGTTTGCTTTGCCTCACTGTCATAGCCAAGGGCTTGAGATTCATTGACATGTAGGTTTTTCCTTGAGTGTTTACATGTGTGTCTGTGCTTTTGTCTTAACAGTGAAGTATTTTTTCTTCAAGTTGAGTTGAATGCGGAGCGTTAGGCAACTGATTTGGAGACAAAGGCCAACAACATTGTGTCGTCAGTCAGGAAGAGGGTTCCTCTCTGACAACGACAGTCTTTAAGATGGTTATCGTGGAAACAAGACAATCACTCATGGACAGCAATGTATGAGACAATGGAGGCTGTTCGAATTTTAATCATGTACTGGTGACAGACTCAGTTGCAGGTGATGTGACATGCATAAAGTTCCGTTATTTGAGAAGAAATGCCCTCTGTAAAGAAGGTTGCAATTTATCTGTAAACATATTAGCTTGGTTATTTATTAGTGTAATCATTGTCCCGTCCACAATATCCCCATGCTTGTCATAGCATAACTGCAGCCACACAACTGATGCAGATTATTACACATACTTTTCTCCAAACAATTTTCAACACAGCAACAGGTAAACACTGCCTAAACATTTTTAAAGTTATTTATCAGGACAATCCCTGCACTTCATAAGAGTATGACAGCTATAACATAAGTAGCAGTGTTTGTACACATGCAGGCTTTGGGGCTTGGGTGGAGGGATATGGAGGTTAGTCTGCAGACATAGGGGCAAGATCAATGGGTTTAGTTCACATACCCCCAAAAAAGGAATGCTTTGTGAGAGCAACCCCAGGTATGTGAACCCTTTTTCAGCCACTCGTAAAATACAAGCAGCCTTCTGTGGAAGGTTTCAATGGCTCCCTTCTTCCCTGTGAAAAAAACACAGGATATCTAAGGCTTGACTCAGATACTTCAGAATATGCCAATTGGCAATGTGGAGTGTTCGAGAACTGCCTGGAATGACTGTCACTGGATGGAGCTGTTCTAGAACTGCCTGAATGACTTCAGATGGAGTTCAACTGTGACTGGAATGACTGTCACTGGATGAGCTGTTCGAGAACTGCCTGGAATGACTGTCACTGGATGGAGCTGTTCTAGAACTGCCTGGAATGACTGTCACTGGATGGAGCTGTTCTAGAACTGCCTGGAATGACTGTCACTGGACCAACTCTTCTAAATTGATACATTAAAGCATTCCATTGGAGCATTCTTCTAGGACACAAGGGGAGTTTGTTCGTTTGACACAACCACATCTTCTGTGTATACCGCAATCGAACATCCTGTTTTTAGGAGGTGGGTTTGACGAAGGTGGCCCTGTACCCTTATTGGTTTGTTATCAGTGGATCTTAGTTTCCTAACCTGCTAGGCTCGATATAATGTATTTAACCTACTGTTAGTGTGTCCATTTGAGGTACAAGGTCAAATGCGGATGTTGGAAATATTGTCAAAATGTGCTGAGCTAGCTTGTCTCAATCATGATGATGTGATGTAGTTAGTGGAATGAGCTTGAATTTCCTTTTTTCCTGAAAAACAAAGAGTGTGTCCTTTCCAAATGTTTTTCTCATGTAATCTACAATAAACTGCAGCGGTCTGAAAGGAAATATATTCAGAACTACCATCTGTTACTCAAAACATTCAACCAGCGGATAGGTCTCTGTGAGAAATGTGTCAAAGTTACTGGCTGTTTGCCAAGAAACAGGATCCACAAGTTCAACAGGAGGGCAGGCAAATCCTTGTAAAAAAAAGAATCATTCTCATGTTATGGACTTGAACAAACACATACGAGACAGTTTAGAACCTGACAGTAAGATAGATCTCTCTGACTTTCATAGGTCATTTCCCGATCTTTTTGGCATCATTAAAACTGTAAATTGAACCTTGTCTATTCAACTGTGCTGGTGTTTAGGAAAACTGTACACTTAACTTACTCTTTACAACAGTTTATGTCTACTCTTTAATTTTACACTAGTAGACAGATAAATGTTGACTCATAAAGTAATAGCATGTCTCCTTAATGGAATGCTAAAGTGTAACTTTAAAATATACAACGATCAAAACAGATCATCTACAACACATTACCATTACAGACATTTGAAGAACTCGTCAAATCAAAAAGTGAAGCAACAAGTGACAGTTAAACCCGTGGCCTGTTTTAGACATCTGTTGAGATGTGCAGCCAGCAGTGTTTTAACATCTCTAGACATCTGTTGAGATGTGCAGCCAGCAGCGTTCGAACATCTCTGTTTCCTGCTTGATATCAGAACAACGGGCAAAAAGGAAGACGGGCTCTATCAGGAGAGTGTAGGCATGAACCAAGCACAACAATAACTCATTTAACAGACACTGTTAAACATAGCAATCCTGCAGACAGGGATTTATACCTACTGATCTTTGGACGTACACAGCACAGCTATTTCAGCCCACACCACACAGAATCGACAAATTTAAAAAAATATTTAATGTTTTTGTATTGCCCTTTTTACAAGTAATGTCACAGACGCCTGTGTAACCGCCCCTAAAACAACCTAAATCCTCAAGGAAGACAAAGAAAAACGCACTGGCGTAGAAAAAAAAAGGAAGAGACCTTGGGAGGAGCAATTCAGACATCGACGATCGATGTACGAAAGTGATCTTACGCTTTTCTTGAAGGAAACAATAGATTTTAATGATATGGTATTATGAAGAACATGTACCACATTCAGAAATATAAGTACTTTCTAGAAAGTATTTAGATTGAACGAAGTGCCGAATATAGGATTCTGTAACAGGTGACAGTTGGTTCAACACAACCTGGTCATAACAGGAATGTGCTGATTGAGTCAGTATCCAACATTTGTTTGATAAAAAAATGCCTTGATTACCATGGACTATCTTTAGTTAAGAAATTCTTGTTAGTACCAACTGCATTTGCATCCTGACAAATATCCTGACTAGTGATAAATCCACTCAGCCCAAGATGTCAACACACACAATGCCTCCGTTACAGCTGTTAACTGTGAATTTAACTGCACAAATAAATTCAGATTAGCTGATTGGCTGCTGTCCTCTGGTGGCGCGGAAGAAAAAACATTTTCTTGTAAACATGGAGGGTTCAAACCCCACATTTACAGTGGCTGCTGCCCTCTGGTGGTGCAGAAGAAAAAACATTTTCTTGTAATCATGAAGGGTTCAAACCCCACTCCTGGTGTTTTACTGACATTGATTGATGTCTGTGTCGAGTTTCAACTTATTTCGCACCAGGATGGCACATCCAATGGATGTGAATCCTCGTGGGTTCGAACCCTCTCCTGGTATTTAAGTGACGTCAATAGATTGATTGATGTCTCAGTTCAGTTGAGTTTTTGTTTCTTTCACACCAGGATGGCCGAGTGGTTAAGGCGTTGGACTCAAGTTTCAATGGATGTGAATCCTCGTGGGTTCGAACCCCACTCCTGGTATAAAAGTGGCTTCTGTCAATGGGTTGACATCTAATTTAAGAAGAATATCTTTCTTAAGACCACAATTATAGTTTGACTTGTGGATTCGAACACCACTAATGGTCTTTAATTGGTTGTTGGTTCAATTGATGCATTGCCATGTGAGTCAGTTGAATTTGGGTTTTTTTAGTACCAGGATGGCCGAGTGGTTAAGGCGTTGGACTTAAGTTCCAATGGATGTGAATCCTCGTGGGTTCGAACCCCACTCCTGGTATATAGGTAGCTTCTGTCAATGGGTTGACATCTTATTCAAGTTAAATATCTTTCGTAAAACCACACTTATGGTTTAACTTCTGGATTCGAACCCCACAATGGTTTGACTTGTTGTTTTGAACCTTACTCCTGGATTTTAATCGATTCTAGCTTCAAAAATGTTCTTGTTTAGTACCAGGATGGCCGAGTGGTTAAGGCGTTGGACTTAAGTTCCAATGGATGTGAATCCTCGTGGGTTCAAACCCCACTCCTGGTATTTACTTGGCTTCAATTCTTTGACATTTGAGTTCATGTTTGTTCTTTAGCCCCATGCATGCCGAGCAGTTCCATTGAATTTCTTCTTTAGTACCACAACGGCCAAGCACTTCCATTTAATTTCTTCTTTAGTACCAAAACGGCCAAGCGGTTCAGGCAATTTCACAATTGGCTTTAGGGAGGTTCTCGACATTGCATGATCTTTCTTTCTATATCCTGTTTTTTCTCTCATTTTTTCTAGCTCTCTCTCACAGCTTTTGTGGTTTTCTGAAGCTGATAATATCAGTCATGCTGTTGACTTCCTATACTGTTGCATTAGAGAGCTGTCATTAGCTGTCATTATTCGAAAACACTTTGAGAAACTGCTGGGGATTGTAAAGGCAGAAATACAGAAATAAGCATGAGAGCGACTATTTTGATCCTTAGTTTTTGTAGTTTTTTGCCCACGGCCACTTTTGAGGATGAACAGAGCCTGGTAAGAAATTAAAGTCTGTTGCAGTATGTACACTGTACAGTGTTTTTGAACCCTGGTGCTGCCTTCAGATCACTGTGACCCATTGTTGTGGTATAAAAGATGAATCACAATGACTTGAAGGCAGCACAAGCTTATGCATTGCACTGGTAGTTCCAGGGACACAATGGAAAGGTCATTGTTGTACCCTTTGTTTAAATATCAGACATACGTTCATACTACAATCACTAAAATCTTTTTCTTTCACTGAACACAGACCACAGACATGACAGAAGTTGAATTCGACCCTCTCATGTTCGGGGATACCAACTACACAGATTTACCTATGGATGAAAAGGTCTTGGCTACCCCTTGCAGTCGGACAATACAGGGTTTAAGCAGTGTAGGCCTTGTGATTGCCTACGTTACTGTGTCAGTGCTGAGTGTGGTAGGAAACAGTGTTGTCATCTTCGTGATATATTGCATGGAGAAAGGCAGGACCTCCACAGACATCTACCTGATGCACGTGGCTGTGGCCGACCTCCTGTTTGCCGTCACGCTTCCCTTTTGGGCAGTGTACGTGCACTCCCAGTGGATATTTGGTACTTTCCTCTGCAAGCTCGTATCAGGACTGCAGGAAACAGCCGCATACGGAGGTGTCTTCCTCCTGGCCTGCATTAGCGTTGATCGCTACCTGGCAATCGTAAAGGCCACTCGTGCTCTGCCTCAGCGACGCCACCTGGTGGGGCTGGTGTGTGGCATGGTCTGGATGGCGTCTACTCTGCTGTCGTTGCCTGTGGTACTTCAAAGGAAGGCCATGAAACTGGATGATCAAGGGGACCAGATGCTCTGCTACGAAAACCTGACGGTTGAAAGTGGCGACCGCTGGCGAGTTTGTGTCCGCGTCCTGCGCCACACTCTGGGGTTCTTCGTGCCGCTCGGGGTGATGGTCATCTGCTACGGCTTCACCGTCGGGACTCTGTTCCAAGCCCGAAACGGACAGAAACACAAGGCTATGCGTGTCATCATGGCCGTGGTGTTTGCATTTGTGCTCTGCTGGCTTCCCTATAATATCTGTGCTTTGTTGGACACACTTATAAGGGGGCAATCTCTTGGTGGGGAGACCTGTGATTTATGGAACAGGGTGGAGTTTTCCTTGAATGTGACTCAAGTGATAGCCTTCATGCACTGCGCTTTGAACCCAGTCCTGTACGCTTTTGTGGGGCAAAAGTTCCGAAACCAGTTTCTGTTTGCTCTGTATAAGCATGGTATGCTGAGTAAGAAGGCAATGATCGCTTATAGAAGAGGTTCAGCCAATAGCTCTGGAAGCCTTAGATCCAGGAATACTTTTGTGACCGCTTAGATGATCTCCCATGACGACTCCTTCCATCAATCTGTGTTTGGATGTGAGAAATAGTTTCGAATAGCTTTTCTTTGATCACAGGGGATGAACAACTAATTAAGCATGTCGTTTTTTCAGTAAAGGAATTGCTTTTGTATCTTAGGATTCAATGCAAATATATTTTTACAAGTAACGTTTAGTTTGTCTGTTTTGTGTGCTTGAAAGCTTTTTGTTGCTGTGGAAGTCGTATTGAAATACAGTGTAACGTTTTGACTCACAATATCAAACTGATCTACAATTTGTAGCAATCTGCAGCTGGTGTTATGAAGGTTATGTGGTTGACGGGTGATGTATAAAACAGTGGTTAAGTCACTAGACATGTCTTACTGCAAAACATGTATTGTGTTTATAACCCAAGAAAACCTGTAAATGCTGGTAATGTTGTACTTAAGAAAAAAGAGACCTTAAATACTTATAAAGGTCAAACTTTGGAAAATAATAACGTTTTCTAGTTTCCAACAGAGGAAGCAAGATAAAGATCTTCTGAGATAACAATCTTTCGAAAACGACTAAACTTGTGGTGGATTTGCATGTAACAAAATCAGTTGTTCTAATGCAAAAATTTCCTTTTCAACACATGTTTAGCTCTCAGAACGTAAACGTTTTAAAATTCCTATACCTTTCTATTTTAGGTTACAGTATTTTCTTCCTTTCTTGAACCATCTGATATTAAGAGTAAGATCTCACACAAGTTGTAAATTTGAACCTAAAGATAACATTGTTGAGTTATATAACTCAACTCAATATTCAACCCAATAGGCAATTTAGATTGTATATTCATGCAATATTATGTATATCTGCAACAGTAATACGCTTTTCAATTAAAAATTAGTCTCTGAATCACTGCCACATGTTTCATTTCCAGGACTGGAGTCAGCTTTAGAGCTTTTGATGTACGTCACTCATAACTCATACACACCGAGTTTTCAAACTTAACAACCAGTGCATTCGTACAGGTACACTGGAGTTATTTGGTGACTAAGCATACGACTATGCTTAGAATCGTGTCTTACCACAATAACCTACAGGAGAGGTCATAACCTACATGAGCTGCAATACTAAATCAGTTCAGGAAACTGGTCATGTAGTGTTTCAATTTAGGCTTGCATGCCTAATGTGAAGGTTCAAACATAAATTGGTAAAGAATACAGTAGATTAGTGTATGCAGAGTCAAGGTAGAGCGCATAATTCAAGTTGTCTGATTCAAAAAACCGAATTCCGCTTTTAAACATTGTTAGCTGTCAGGAACGTAGAACGTTTTAAAATTCCTATACCTTTCTATTTTAGGTTACAGTATTTTCTTCCTCACTTGAACCATCTGATATTAAGAGTAAGATCTCACACAAGTTGTAAATTTGAACTTAAAGATAATATTGTTGAGTTATATAACTCAACTCAATATTCAACCCAATATGCAATTTAGATTGTATATTCATGCAATATTATGTATATCTGCAACAGTAATACGCTTTTCAATTAAAAATTAGTCTCTGAATCACTGCCACATGTTTCATTTCCAGGACTGGAGTCGGCTTTAGAGCTTTTGATGTACGTCACTCATAACTCATACACACCGAGTTTTCAAACTCAACAGCCAGTGCATTCGTACAGGTACACTGGAGTTATTTGGTGACTAAGCATACGACTATGCTTAGAATCGTGTCTTACCACAATAACCTACAGGAGAGGTCCTAACCTACATGAGCTGCAATACTAAATCAGTTCAGGAAACTGGTCATGTAGTGTTTCAATTTAGGCTTGCATGCCTAATGTGAAGGTTCAAACATAAATTGGTAAAGAATACAGTAGATTAGTGTATGCAGAGTCAAGGTAGAGCGCATACAAGCACCACCTTTTCACCAGAATGTTCAATGTCATTATGTGGCTCCAATCAAATCTTTGTTCCTCATTTCACCACAAGATGGGGTGCTGCACTAACTACTTAACCCACGCTGAGCCAGACTGACAGACACCGTGGAACCTTCCAGAACAACCTGAAATGTCCATAAAGGAGTCCACTGAGACAAGGGTCCTCATGTCATGTCATCGTTGAACTGTCAGCATCTCTGAGTGGAAAGCTATCATGAGAGACTTCATCTTTAGATTGAGAGCTACTGAGCTCAACTGTCAACTTCTGCCTGATAGTGCACTTGCATAGTGATTGTCCCTGTGAATACTTCTTAACATTCAAAAGTGACGAGTAAACATAATCACGAGTGCAAAACCATTTTTTGTTCGCTAAGTCTCTTACATGGTTCTCTAGCCATAGTAAATCAGGTGGTTGCAAACACGCTGCCTTGCTATAACAGGGCAGGTATACTTCCCACTGGCATGGCAGGGACAATGGCGTGATGCCAGCGTGTGAGTGCTGTGGATGGAATCACTGTCACTCACCACCTCGCCCTTAAACACTGATTGGAAGAGTGTTGGCTTGGCTTCATTGAGGGCAGATGCCTGCCCTGCCTGTCTGGTCCAGCCTGAATCTCCCCTCAGTACTCCATGACTCAGCCTGGTCTGCCATTGCAAGCAGGTGCTCTGCAAAGCTGAACAATCACCAACAAGGGGAAGTAGCAGGCCAGACCCAGAGAGAAGCATTGTTCTTTTTGTCTGTTGTACGTTTGGATGTTGAGTGTTTCCCTTTGTCTGTTCTTTGGTTTGGATGTGTTCAAGACAGATTTTCGTCAAGATAGTGAAGTTTATCTAATTGAATCTGAACGTTTTCTTACCCCCCTTAACTTAAGCTCACTAAACGTTAACCAAGTGCTATGTACGTTAACAAATCACATAATATTGTTTTTTCAGTATTCATATTATATAATGTGTCTAATATTTGGCTGCATATAATATTATAAAAAGTTATGGGACATGCAGTATAATAACAGCAGTATAGATGCAAAAATGCTCTTAAAACAGTTCTTCAACATTTGTTCAGAGGGTAAGTGGGGGTTGAAGAAATAATTCAAAACCAGAAAATGTTGTTATCTAATACAAACATGTAACTTTTTAATGTTAAGGATTAATATAATATTGTGTTCCCCAAACTAAAGTACAAAAACATCCGAAGCTGCTAACCATGCTCCTAAATGTCACTTTTCTGAAAATCACCCTCCCATGCCTTTGAATGTCTCCTTGTCACATGAGCTTGACCCTTGACCCTAGCTGTACTGCAGCTTAGTGCATTGAGACTTGCTGATCCCAAATGATCCTGGAGGACACAAACCTAGTCTGCCAAACTGCTTTCACCTCGGAGCTGTTTGAACCTGAAGTTTAACTGCTGTCTATGCTCATTGATCGTTGCAAAATGATATCCTTTCTGTTAGGTGTGTGTTCTCTAGTGGGACTGTTAAAGGTTGCTTTGGGTGTGTGTCAGAATGTGTGCTCAGTGTTATATGGCTTCCTGCAACCAACCAACCTATACCTTTAGACCCCTACCGGTCTTTTGATGACATAAGGAATGAGTCCGTGCTCATGTACTCTAAGATGATACATCGCTCATCAGCATGTTACAGGCTCCTCTCCTCCCACAACACACCTCACAGCAGCATGGCCTTGCTCTCCAGGCCCCTCCCCCAGGCCTCTCCCCCAGCCCCCCCCCTCAGGCCCCAGGCCCCCTCACCTACCCTCCCCCAGGCCCCTCACACACCCTGCAGGACCCTACCCTCAGGCCCCCTCACCTACCCTCCCCCAGGCCCCTCACAGCATTGGCTCCTGCTGGCTCAGGGGAGCCCAGAGCAGGGAGGATAGAATCGAGTCCCTAGTGCCCTCTGACCCCCAGCCCATCTTATAGCTACTGAGCCTCCTGCCATGAGAGAAAGCAAGTCAATCATTTCACTTTCAAATGTGTCACCTCGGGACCCCTTATGTAGAGGTCCCAGGTAGGCCTCATCTCTCCCCCTGGCCTGTTGCGTCATAAATCGTGCGTGAGTGAGACAAACCCTGTCACTCTCCGTATATAACTTAGAATGCCTAGCTACTCTCCAGCTTGCTCCGCATGCCTAAAAAGATGGGACTCCTCCCTTCTAAATAGACATTGTCCTCTATCAGTGGAAATATAGATAACACAAAAGGATAGCCCGTTGGGGCACGATCCTGCCCAACGAGGCGCCGAACCGACAACCCAGGGCGACCTCCTGCAACCAGAAAGTACCCGATGTCTCCAGCCAGCGCTTACCCTCAACTCATGCGAATTGTAACCGCTAAGATCGCTGGGCAGGAACGGAAGAAAAAAGGCGAGGGGCACGGGGAGCCTACGCAGGTAGACCTGACGTAAGGGCATCTCGGTTCCGCCGCAGTAACTTGTCCTGCTGCCTTTCTGTGTGGACTCAGTAATTCACTGCGTGGTGTCCGAAAAGCTGTGGTGTGAATCCAGAACTATAGGCTATTCTCATGTCGAGCCCCTAAACGAACCACCTGGGTATATAAGTTCCGGTTGCGCTAATGATTCCTCGACTCACTGCTTCAAGAAGGAAGGATATGACATGAAGGTGCAAGGCTAAACAAAGCGTGTATCTTGAACGTTGAATTACGCAGTTGTTTCACTTTCTCCTTCTTCCTGTAACATATAGTACCGCACACACCCTCATTCTGGCGTGGAGTCAGCAACCCCACATGATTTTTCGCTAAGTCCTTGTGCCCGCACTACGGTCCCTAACATCGTCTGGGAATCCCCCAGGCACACCCCCCCCCTCCCTTGAGCTCTTCTAATTGTGTTCATAGCGAGGTCGAGGGTTAGAAGATGGTCATGTGCGCTCGGCCGTGAAGTTTAAGTGTCTGATAGCGCTGTTCAAGGCTACTTCAGTCTTGATATGTCAGGTGGCTCCAAAGGCATTGGTCCGAACAGGTGCAGCTACATTATTAGAATAGGTGCCGAGGGTTGAGGATCGGGCTTTACGGAAGAGAGTCCCCGGAAGGTAGGCAGTGGTGGGCAGTGGGGGCGGGCGCTTCGTGTTGGGTCGGCCACTCCCGTGGTGATGTGAATTGAGTGTAGGGTACTGTTCGCGAGTTTTCAGAATTGGCTTTTTTGCCATA
>BROE01000022.1:2512088-2561469 GCA_036571765.1 Plecoglossus altivelis
TCAGGTGGCCCCGAGCGGTTAAAGAAGCGGGGACTTCCCAAGCTTCCCAAATATGGATGTGAAATACTCGTGGGGGGCGGGTATTCAAATCCCACCTCCTTGGTAGTTAAGTGAAATATATTCAGCTTCAGCAGATTGTGGATTGTCTCTTAAGTGCAGTGGTCAGCGAATATTCCCTCTTTTATTGCACCAGGATGGCCGAGGTGTCGTCGTATACGGTGAGCTGTGTTGGACTCCAAGTTCCAACCTGGATGTGAAACTTCCTCGTGGTTCAAATCCCATCGCTGTATTATCAATTGCTTATTCATCTTTCCAAATTGAGTGGATTCTTCTCTATTGTCAGTCTTGATATTCAGCTTTTCTGCCACCAGGATGCGACGCTTAAGGCAGTTGGACTCAATTCCAAGTGGATGTGAACTCTGCGGCTTCAAACTCCACTCCTCGAAGTATTTGATTGGTTTATCTCATTGAAGCTAAGGAATTCTGTCTCAGTTCGCGAGTCAGATATCGCTCTAGTTTCTTCGCTCACCAGCGCATGGCAGCCGAGCGCCGGTAAGCGCGTGGACTTAATTCCAATGGATGTGAATCCTCGTGGATTCAAACCCCACTCCTGGTATTTAGATGGTTTATTCATCTTCAATTGATGGATTGTTCTCTAAGTTCAGTTGTTATTCAGCTTTTTGCCACAGCATGGCCGAGCGGTTAAGGCGTTGGACTCAAGTTTCAATGGATGTGAATCCTCGTGGATTCAAACCCCACTCCTGGTATTTAATTAGTTTATTCATCCAGGATGGAGGCGTCTCACTTCAGGTGATACTCGATTTTTGCCCACCAGGATGGCCGAGCGGTTAAGGCGTTGGATTCAAGTTCCAATGGATGTGAATCCTCGTGGGTTCAAATCCCACTCCTGTTTTTGATTAGTTTATTCATCTGAAGGTGAGGATTCTTTTCTCAGTTTAGTAGAAATCCCTAGTTTTCGTACCAGGATGGCCGAGCGGTTAAGGCGTTGGACTCAAGTTCCAATGGATGTGAATCCTCGTGGGTTCAAATCCCACTCCTGGTATTTGATTAGTTTATTCATCTGAAGGTGAGGATTCTTTTCTCAGTTCAGTAGATATCACTAGTTTTTGTACCAGGATGGCCGAGCGGTTAAGGCGTTGGACTCAAGTTCCAATGGATGTGAATCCTCGTGGGTTCAAATCCCACTCCTGGTATTTGATTAGTTTATTCATCTGAAGATGAAAGATTCTTTTGTTAGTTCAGTAGATGTCCCTAGTTTTCATACCAGGATGGCCGAGTGGTTAAGGCGTTGGACTCAAGTTCCAATGGATGTGAATCCTCGTGGGTTCAAATCCCACTCCTGGTATTTAATTGGTTTATTCAGCTCATTGTTGGATTGTTCTCTAAGTTCAGTTGATATTCCTCTTTTTGCACCAGGATGGCCGAGCGGTTAAGGCGTTGGACTCAAATTCTAATGGATGAGAAGCCTCGTGGGTTCACCACCATACAATATAGGTATTTAATTGGTTTATTCAGCTTCAGTTGATGGATTGTTCTCTAAGTTCAGTTGTTATTCAGCTTTTTGCACCAGGATTGCTGAGCGGTTAAGGCGTTGGACTCAAATTCTAATTGATGAGAAGCCTCGTGGGTTCAAATCCCACACCTGGTATTTGATTAGTTTATTAATCTGAAGGTGAGGGTTCTTTTCTCAGTTCAGTAGATATCCCTAGTTTTCGTACCAGGATGGCCGAGCGGTTAAGGCGTTGGACTCAAGTTCCAATGGATGTGAATCCACGTGGGTTCAAATCCCACTCCAGGTATTTAATTTGTTTATTCATTTTCAGTTGATGGATTGTTCTCTAAGTTCAGTTAATATTCCTCTTTTTGCACCAGGATGGCCGAGCAGTTAAGGCGTTGGACTCAAGTTCAAATGGATGTGAATCCTCGTGTGTTCAAATCCCACTCCTGGTATTTAATTGGTTTATTCAGCTTTAGTTGATGGATTGTTCTCTCAGTTCAGGTGATACTCATTTTTTTGCACCAGGATGGCCGAGCGGTTAAGGCGTTGGACTCAAGTTCCAATGGATGTGAATCCACGTGGGTTCAAATCCCACTCCTGTTATTTAAGTGAATTATTCAGCTTCAATTGCTGGATTGTTCTCTAAGTTCAGTTGATATTCTTCTTTTTGCACCAGGATGGCTGAGCAGTTAAGGCGTTGGACTCAAGTTCCAATGGATGTGAATCCTGGTTGGTTCAAATCCCACTCCTGGCATTTAAGCGTTTCATTATCGTCAGTTGATGGAGTGTTCTCTGATTCAGTTTAAATTCCATCATTATACACCAGGATGGCCGAGCAGTTAAGGCGTTGGACTCAAGTTCCAATGGATGTGAATCCTGGTGGGTTCAAATCCCACTCCTGGTATTTGATTAGTTTATTAATCTGAAGGTGAGGGTTCTTTTCTCAGTTCAGTAGATATCCCTAGTTTTCGTACCAGGATGGCCGAGCTGTTAAGGCGTTGGACTCAAGTTCCAATGAATGTGAATCCTCGTGGGTTCAAATTCCACTCCTGGTATTTAATTGAAATTAATTCAGCTTCAATTGCTGGACGTCTGTTCTCTAAGTTCAGTTGGATATTCCTCTTTTGCACCAGGATGGCGCCCGAGCGGTTTAAGGCGTTGGACATCAATGTTCCCAAATGATCTGTGAATCCTCTGCGGTTCCAAAATCCCATCCTGGATTAAATTGAAGTATTCAAGACTTCAATATGATGGGACTTTGTTCTCAAGTCCAGCCTTGTTTTCAAACTTTGGTGCCACCCAGGATGGCCAAGCGGTTAAGGCGTTGGACTTAAGTTCCATTGGATGTGAATCCTCGTGGGTTTAAATCCTAGTCCTGGTATTTGATTGGTTTATTCATCTGAAGGTGAAAGATTCTTTTCTCAGTTCAGTAGATATCACTGGTTTTTCATACCAGGATGGCCGAGCGGTTAAGGTGTTGGACTCAAGTTCCAATGTATGTGAATCCTCGTGGGTTCAAAACCCACTCCTGGTATTTGGTTGCTTGCTGTCAATACAGTTGACAACTAGTCAACGTTAAATGTCGTAGTCTTAAAACCACACTATGAAGATAGACTTGTGGAGTCGAAACCCCCAACGTTTTGACTTTGAATGCGAACCTAACACTCCTGCGTCTTTAATTGTGGTAGCTGTCGGTTGAATGCTTTGCCATCTGAGTTGAGTTTAATGGTTGCTCTAGTTTAAATATCAGGATGCCGACGCGTGGATCAATGGTGGGGATACCGGGGAACCCGAGGGGTGAAAGCGGTTGACGAGTGGCGGTTAAGGCGTTGGACTCAAGTTCCAATGGATGTGAATCCTCGTGGGTTCAAATCCCACTCCTGGTATTTAATTGGTTTATTCAGCTTCAATTGATGGATTGTTCTCTAAGTTCAGTTGATTTTCAACTTTTTGCACCAGGATGGCCGAGCGGTTAAGGCGTTGGACTCAAGTTCCAATGGATGTGAATCCTCGTGGGTTCAAATCCCACTCCTGGTATTTAATTGGTTTATTCATCTGAAGGTGAAAGATTCTTTTCTTAGTTCAGTAGATGTCCCTAGTTTTCATAACAGGATGGCCGAGTGGTTAAGGCGTTGGACTCAAGTTCCAATGGATGTGAATCTTCGTGGGTTCAAACCCCACTCCTGGTATATTGGTCGCTTCTGTCAATGGGTTGACATCTAATTCCAGTTGAATGTCTTCCTTTGAACCACACTTATGGTTAGACTTGTGGAGTTGACCCCCAAACTGTTTTGACTTTTGGAATCGAACCCCACTCCTGGTCTTTAATTGTGTAGCTTCGGTTGATGCTTTGCCATCTGAGTTAGTTAATTTTGCTCTAGTTTAATATCAGGATGGCCGAGCGGTTAAGGCGTTGGACTTAAGTTCCAATGGATGTGAATCCTCGTGGGTTCGAACCCCACTCCTGGTATTTAGTTGGTTTATTCATCTTCAATTGATGGATTGTTCTCTAAGTTCAGTTGTTATTCAGTTTTTTGCACCAGGATGGCCGAGCGGTTAAGGCGTTGGACTCAAGTTCCAATGGATGTGAATCCTCGTGGGTTCAAATCCCACTCCTGGTATTTAGTTGGTTTATTCATCTTCAATTGATGGATTGTTCTCTAAGTTCAGTTGTTATTCAGTTTTTTGCACCAGGATGGCCGAGCGGTTAAGGCGTTGGACTCAAGTTCCAATGGATGTGAATCCTCGTGGGTCCAAATCCCACTCCTGGTATTTAATTGTTTTTTTCAGCTTCAGTTGATGGATTGTTCTCTCAGTTCAGGTGATACTCATTTTTTTGCACCAGGACGGCCGAGTGGTTAAGGCGTTGGACTCAAGTTCCAATGAATGTGAATCCTCGTGGGTTCAAATCCCACTCCTGGTATTTGATTAGTTTATTCATCTGAAGGTGAGGATTCTTTTCTCAGTTCAGTAGATATCCCTAGTTTTCGTACCAGGATGGCCGAGCGGTTAAGGCGTTGGACTCAAGTTCCAATGGATGTGAATCCTCGTGGGTTCAAATCCCACTCCTGGTATTTAATTGGTTTATTCAGCTTCAATTGATGGATTGTTCTCTAAGTTCAGTTGATTTTCAACTTTTTGCACCAAGATGGCCGAGCGGTTAAGGTGTTGGACTCAAGTTCCAATGAATGTGAATCCTCGTACAGGTGGTCAAATCACTCCTGTATTAAGTGAATTATTGCAGCTTACAATGTGCTGGAGTTGTTTTCTTTATGAATTTAAAGTTGTTATATTCCTGCTTTTTTGGGGTCATGAGGATGGCCGAGCGGTTAAGGCGTTGGGCTCAAGTTCCAATGGATGTGAATACTCGTGGGTTCAAATCCCACACCTGGTATTTGATTAGTTTATTAATCTGAAGGTGAGGGTGCTTTTCTCAGTTCAGTAGATATCACTAGTTTTTGTACCAGGATGGCCAAGCGGTTAAGGCGTTGGACTCAAGTTCAAATGGATGTGAATCCTCGTGGGTTCAAATCCCACTCTTGGTATTTAATTGGTTTATTCAGCTTTAGTTGATGGATTGTTCTCTCGGTTCAGGTGATACTCATTTTTTTGCACCAGGATGGCCGAGCGGTTAAGGCGTTGGAGTTAAGTTCCAATGGATGTGAATCCTCTTGGGTTCGAACCCCACTCCTGGGATTTTGATTAGTTTTATTCATCTGAAGTGAGGATTCTTTTTCTCGTTCATAGATTTCCCTCCCTAGTTTTCAGTACCATGGAACTGGCGCGAGCGGTTAAGGCGTTGGCTCAAGTTCATGGATGTGAAGTCCTCTGTGGGTTCAAATCCCACTCTTGGTATTTAATTGGTTTATTCAGCTTCAGTTGATGGATTGTTCTCTCAGTTCAGGTGATACTCATTCTTTTGCACCAGGATGGCCGAGCGGTTAAGGCGTTGGACTCAAGTTCCAATGGATGTGAATCCTCGTGGGTTCAAATCCCACTCCTGGTATTAAATTTGTTTATTCATCTTCAATTGATGGATTGTTCTCTAATTTCAGTTGATATTCAGCTTTTTGCACCAGGATGGCCGAGCGGTTAAGGCGTTGGACTCAAGTTCCAATGGATGTGAATCCTCGTGGGTTCAAATCCCACTCCTGGTATTTAATTGGTTTATTCAGCTTCAGTTGATGGATTGTTCTCTCAGTTCAGGTGATACTCATTTTTTTGCACCAGGATGGCCGAGCGGTTAAGGCGTTGGACTCAAGTTCCAATGGATGTGAATCCTCGTGGGTTCAAATCCCACTCCTGGTATTTAAGTGAATTATTCAGCTTCAATTGCTGGATTGTTCTCTAAGTTCAGTTGATATTTATCTTTTTGCACCAGGATGGCCGAGCGGTTAACGCTTTGGGCTCAAGTTCCAATGAATGTGAATCCTTGTGGGTTCAAATCCCACACCTGGTATTTGATTAGTTTATTCATCTGAAGGTGAGGATTCTTTTCTCAGTTCAGTCGATATTGCATTTGAATCCTTGTGGGTCCAAATCCCACTCCTGGTTTATAAGTAGCTTACGTCAATGGGTTGACATCTAATTCAAGTTGAATGTCTTTTGCAAAACTGCTCTTGTGGATATGAACATCACTCTTGGATTTTTTTAAATTGTAGCTTTGGTTGATGCTTTGCCTTTTCAGTCAGTTGATTTTGTTCTTGCTTAGAATCAGGATGGCTGATTGGTTAAGATGTTGGACTCAAGATCCTATGATTGTGAATCTGTGATTGGTTTAACTGGGTTTAGTAGATGAATTGGTGTCAATTTAATTTCTTCTAAACCATAAATCATAACCACGCTCACATTTATCTTAAATGTTTTTTTTAACGTTGTAAAGCACTTATAGAATCTCTTGGGACTGTGTTGGAGAGACAAACTAGACTAGGGCAGGTAAACAGGAGAAATGCTATCATTGTGAGCAGAGGAAGAGAGCAGTGATGTGGGGAAAAGAGTGTCTGTAAGGCAGGGTAGTGGGTCTAACTAAAACAACACCCTATCTCCGTGCCATATGGCTGTGAAAATGCTTCACACAGAGTGCGTCTATGGCCCACTGCACATGTCTCTCTGTGCTTTGTGGGCTCTGAGCCAAAGGCACCATGATCCCCCCCCCTGGCCCTGTGAGACTGGACCTGCTGACATCATTTCCCTCACACCATCACCCATTCCATACCAGAACGTCTGAGGTCCAAACCTATCTGATAACAGCCCTACAGAGAATCACAATTTTTAACAGTTAGCCTACAAGTAAGCCTAACTCAACAACTCCATCACAGTTCGAGCTTTATCGTAAAGTGTTTACCTGTTTTGACGTTCATAGTTTGCTGATGCATTTACACGTTCAAGCGTCGATCATATTTAATTAATTGATCCTCTTAAGGCGTAAACGCTTCTACAACGAAATAGTCTGAGAAGACCGACCTTCTCATTTTGATTAATAGTCTACAGAAACAGTAGGGTCAAAAAAGGGACACTCCCGCAAGACCAGTCACAGTGATGCAGGAATATATTATACATAAAGATTTAAATTCAAGGAACTTATTCTTCTTCTTCATTCCCTTATCATCCTATGCAACCAATCGGCACCAACAAAGCGGGGAAACTTCTTATTGTTAGCTCCGAGAGATCAAGTGAATTATTTAGACAGATCATAAAATTGTGCCGTGAAAAGCACTGGGAGAAGGTGTGTACCTTTGCTATTAAGTACAGGTCTTATCAGGAGATATGTAAGTGGTGCACCTGACTGAATCGTTTAAAAAAAGATACAAACTTTCAGGTGCAGTTTTATATGATGACGTTACACTGACGTGGACATTGATTAAGTGTGCTGATATATCCCCCTTTCTGTCATTACAAGTCATTACTCTTTGTCGTTACTGTAGTAGTTAGCTTACAGATATTCTAATTTATCGTTATTAAAATGACCTCTAGGTTACTCTTGAAATGTACTGCAAAATACTGACTAAGGCTGTCATGGGAGATGTGCCAGTAATTTCAGTAACTGTTGTAAGTTTTAATTATTTTACGTAATATATATTTTTCCACAACTTTAAAGTCAGAGCACCCATCCCACACACTAGGTCTTGTGTTTTTTGTCGGGGTTTTTGTGTGTGTTTTTTTTCATTCCAAAAGCCAGCCTATTCAGCGCAGCGGGAAAGAAGTCTGTTCAAGGTGGGATCCTGCATGAAGGTTTGAAGACACGACATAACTTTTGTGATGGAATGGTCCAACCGGACATCTCGGAAATAAATACTTTTAACGACTTCAATTTTTTCTCAAAGTTATGTATTTCCTAGTCTGACTTGGCCAAACGTTTTTGCTCAGGTAGAGCGAGCGGTTTTAGTTTCGCAAGTGAGTTTGTGCATGATGCGACATTACTTCCATGTAAATTGGAAAATATACTCTTGATTTATCAAGGTTTTGAATGGGTCTACGCGACTGTGATCTGAATTTGCCTGGATGGGATGCACCGTGAGTTTTATCTGTTGTGAAGACGACCTACAACAAATGCCTCTCGACCAAAATGAGGAGAAAAAGAAAGAGGGTGGAAGACTTCTGAATAAGGTAAAAACAGTTGAGTACACGCACTTGTAAACGTTATCACTGGGGGAAAGTGGGCGTAGAACCGTAGGCTTTGAACTTGAGAACTGGATCATATTGAGCGAAGACAATGAATCAAGCTTGTACCAGTAATCAACGTTGTGCTTTACTATTGCTCTTGATGAATTAAACTTATTGTACACCACCCTACATCGACCAAATGATAGAAATATGGTTTATCGTGGCTTGTAGGCTGTGAGAAGTAGGCGACATCGATTAATATTTTCATGCACATGTAGTGGTCACTTGTTCTGACTCATTAACCGGATGTTAATCCCACCTGTTGCAGAAACTGTACCTTTTTACTTTGGAATATTATTTATCGTAACCACATTTCTATCAATTGTTATTCAATACAAGGGAATACTAGATATGCAAACAGGACTGTTTGGAAGATCAAACACACATAAGAGCTTCCTGACAGCCACTTGTAAATGTCAACTAGACATCTGCCTGCCAACACACAACATGGTGGTCTTCAATCCAGTCTGAGTCCTGAGAGGGGGAGGGGGTGGTGGTCACAGGGGGTCAGGGTGAGCAGGCCTGGAGGGGAAGGGGAACAGGGTCTGCATTGTGGTCGTGGTCTCAGGGGTGGCGGGAGAAGCCTGGAGGAACGTAATCTGTGTGACCTGTGCTCACAACTCTGATTCATCCAGAGTGGTGGAGGAGGTTGACGGAAGTATTTTATATATTTTTTTATTTTTAAAATTGTCCTTCAGTTGGCCGTCCTTGACTAACGATAGTGTGGCAGACAGGAGTCACATGACCCAGGGAAGGTGAGCCATGGGCTCATGTGGTTGTGCATGTGCAAGTGTTCCTCTCCTAGAGTATCATGGGTTTGCGCCAATCAGAGCTTGCCAACATCCACAATAACCCAACATTCACTCCAGGCGTAGTTTGTGTTTGTTACCCAACGGTGAGAAGAGTTGACTGCTCAATTTAAGAAATATAGGGAGGTTTAGGGAGACTTGTAGAACAATGTGAGGTTAGTAGTTGTGCGAAATCAGAGTTGAGTTTCTCTGCTTCCGTGTCTTTGACACTGGGTGTGAGAGCATGCAAACACTCGATACACTGTATGGGTTTGACTTGGTTTCCTGTGGGTAAACTAATCAGTGGTATGTTGGGTGTAATTTGGAAATTGTGGGAATGATAATTTCAAGTGCCTGTATAATCAGCCTTTTGGTGTGCCGCAGAAGAAGGAGGGGAGTGCTGCCGTGGAATGAGATGACTGTTGTGCTTCCCTCAAGCCTTCTGGCTACATGTTGCGTTGTTCATTCTTAGATGAGGATAGGTGGTATTTGGTTTGTGTCATTTAGAAGACTTGGCAAGCTTCTGTTGATTACTAAAGATAGAGGTGGCACGTAAGGTACCTGCCAAAAACAGTGTGTTTTTCCTGCCTTTCATAAGTCTGTTGGCTGCGATCCCTGTCATATTCTACGTGAAGAGATTTTCCCCTCCTCTCAAACGAAACAGCATCCACCCCAGCCATTGACAGGATGGAGATGAAAGGAAAAAAACCTACCGAAAACAACAATAAACACTCTCAGACAGCAAAGCACCAGTGTTACAACTGTGAAGGGGTTGCAGAAAAAGGTGTCTGTCATCATTTAGAAAACACTATTATCCACTCTGACCTCCGGATCTGCAGCCAAATGTTCTACCGCTGAACTACATCGTAGTTAGACAAGCTGGTATTTAATGCATCTCTGACATGCTCATGGCACTGCAGTAGGCTGTGCAGTCACTAGGAGAGAGTTCTAAATGGTAAGAGACATGACGGGGAACAATATGAAAGAATATTAGTTGACTTTCTGCAGCTGTAGAAGGGACAGCAAAATGCTCTTTCTTTAAAAGCAACTTTTACTAGATGTATAAATCAGATGACAAGTGGTTGTTCCCAGACAGTTCCATACTCTTCTTCTTGTCACCCTTCAAGTGGGGATATCAGAAGGAAAAAGCCAAATCTAGTAGGAAGTAAGAGACTGCAAGCAGCTGGAAGTGACAGACGTCTATACGAGAGAAGTCAGGTCTCTTATGAGAACTGGAAGACCCTGGATTGAGTCTGGAATGCATTTTAAGTGCAAATTGGAACCAATTGTAAGCAGTCGCTTAGCTTGGGGTCTGGAACCACACGCAGGTTTGTAAAGGACCTGACGCTGCACACCTGCGTTTTGTCTTTGAACTTGCCTGCACACAATTGTTAAAAGTGTGTGTGTGAGTGCACGTGTTATTCAGCCTAATAAAGGCAAGACAAATCCAAACAGGAAAAGCACCTTTGGTCTACATGCCTGTGTGCTTTAAGTGCAATCAAGATAGCTCTAATGGCAGTTGTGTTTGGCAGAAGGTCATTGAGATCCTTAACATTTTACAACTCCAGTTTGCTTTTACAAATCGTCAGATTCACAACATTCAGTAACCCTACCAGTTAGTTGGTTTTTGGTACGTTCTCCATTAAATCATGCAGTGTCTTACAATGACAAGATGTCTGCGTTATCAAAGTTATCCTGGTCTGCGTTCTCAAAGTGATCCTTGTCTCTCCCATAGCTGGGCCTATGCAGCTCTCCTGTAGTCAAAACCCCAACTCCAGTTAGACCTGAGCACACACACACACACACACACACACACACACTCACACACAAACCTCCAGGCTTGACCGATCAAAAGTAACTTGTTTTATTAGCCACGCTGGCTTAGCAATGGTCTTTTTTCTTCTTATAGAAGAAGCAAAAAGCATTAAGGGCCAAAAGAGTGTTTTGGAGCCTATCCATGTCTTTGATATTTAGAGAGTCCGAGAAATCCGAGTGAATGAGTGAATGAGAGAAGGGTTCTCCAATAAGAAAGAATGAACAGCCTTTCTCTAATCGTGTTGAGCTGTGTCCTGTCAGAATGCAGGCGTCACAAACCCAGGCACCTGGACCTTGTGGCACCTTTTCAGAGGGGAAAACAAAAAGATTGCACAATACCTAAAGGAAGAAAAGGATGTGGGTGGATTTCTAACTCCTTATTGGTTAATCACAGATGCAGAGACTCCCTATTGGTTAAAACAACCAGGCAGCAACATATTGACTTTTGTGATTTCCGTGGCTATTCTCTGAGTAGTTCTCTGATTATTGAAGGTAATGTGACTCTGGAGTTCCCAGTAATGCTAATGCTAAACTGTTGCAGCTGTGACCTACTTTGCCCAATAATCTTTGTATAATTAGAAAATTGTTTATGGTTAAAATATCTGCAACGTATCCCATGAAAGCCTATCGAATCCTCTTGTACGATCCTACAAATTCCCACCTTGGTCCCCTGTTTCTGAGATAATTTGATAAGGAATGCAGGGAAGTGAAAGTTCCCTGTCATCCCATATTGCATTCCAGCGGCTGTAAGGAAACAGAGTCATCTCTGTACTGAGTCTCTGGCCCTGCCCATCGTCTTAGCCTTACCTGGCAGCACTGACCCACACAAGACCCCAACAGACTACACTCTGTCCAGTTTTTAATGGAAAAGTGCCCGACCTATGCTTGTTTTGGGACAGGGATTACGTCAGATTGAGTGTCACTGCCATGACTGACAGGAATTCGTTATCACCCCCACAACAGTGGAATGAGTGTGCCCAAACAATATCAGGTCTGATATCAAGAATTGTTTATTTTTTCTGCGCACGTTCTGCAGTTCTGGTCTGTTGGGATTGAGGCCCATTGCTGCGATGGATAAAGATCAGTTATGCTTTTCCAGCTGTGTTTGTCTAATATAAATGGAGTTTTCTGGGTCTGATGAGAGCTCTTTGTTTGGCTGTTTCCCATCAGCCATCCGTGGACTATCAGACCCCTGTCAATGTTTACAAGCCTTTTAAAGGACACCGACAGGTTCTGCAGGGTCAACATCTAGACTCGATCTACAATAGAGTCATGGTTCCATTAAACCTCTGGGTATACTGTTTATTATTCTGTAACTTTAGTCAATGTAGTTGAAAGTAGGAAGGAAACTCGAAAGTTTATGCCAAGACATTGCTTCATGGCTGTTTGAAAGTGCTGTATGATCTGGTATAAGGACCAAAGGACCAAAGACCCTTCTCATAACCGTCCTTATTATTTAGTAGACATGTGTGGGACAGAGAAGGCAGCCATGTCATTGAGGTAAGAAGACTTGTACGTAAAGTATAAACCAGCACTGCCTGTCGTGAAAATCTGAGGTATTGAGGAGCTGACATGCTTCTCTGTCCTCCTCAGCATCACTCTCCTCCTCAACCTTACTCCTCCTCCTCAACCTTACTCCTCCTCAACCCCTCTCTCCTCCTCAACCTTACTCCTCCTCAACCTTACTCCTCCTCCTCAACCCCTCTCTCCTCCTCAACCTTACTCCTCCTTTACCTCTCCTCCTCAACTCCCTTCTGTGGCGTTTTGTCTCCCTGCTGTTCTTCAAACACCAGCAGGTCCTGAAGATCCCTTGAACCTATTCTGCTTGGACAAAAATACCAAACCCATTCTTCACTTGTCAATGGATTTCAGTGTGTCATACCTGACTTAACTAGATACAATGGTAATAGACATTTGATATACTGTAATCAAGTAGGCCTTAGCCGCTGTATAGAGTTGACTGACTATTTGCCATTACAGTGATGAAAAAGCTACTGCTAATGTTACACAGGAGAAAGCAACTTTCAAACCGCCCACAGGATGAAGATAAGCTCCAGTAAGGATGGTACAAAGCAGCAGAAGAGTTAGGTTTCATTCCAAGGAGGAGATGAAGAATAGCTCCCCGTTTACAGGAAGGATCTTCTTTTCTCACCACCCACTCATGAAGTTGCTTCAAAGAGATAATGGACATATGACTAAGAATTTGACAGGTACAGTGTCAGGGAAAATCTGGCTTTCACTTAAGCACTTAAAAAAAGAGTTAAGCCATGCACTTGTATCTGTTTGAAAGTCAAAGACCGTGACCGTATAAGTAAATGAATAGAATGCGGTCAAAACATGTTAATTAGATGAACCGATATTTAATTCACAAAATTGCTTTCATGACATTGCTGATGCAGAAAGAGGTCTACATATTATGGCACTGGAACGGGATTCCAATGACTTTAATACAGTCACTTAGTGCAGCTTTAATTCAACTGGGACTGCTTTGAGGTTGGAACGACAGTCTAAATGATGGATGAGGGACAAAGATGAACCCTTTCCCTCAGTCATGGATGTGTGCTCCTGTATAGCTGAATGCTGAATGGAGGGCCAACTTAAACACCTCTGCTTTGGGGGACCTGAGCTATGACAGGGACATAATGCAGTCCATTTAGACCATCCAGTTTTCATTTCTTTGTGGGCGGATGAATGTGGCCTTTATGCGCTGGTTTTGTTGACATTTCTCAGCTGTAAGGGATTTTCTTGTCTTCTTTCTGATACTTGGCAAGAGGACGTGGCGATCAGTCTTGGCAACTTTGAAACCTCCAGACTGCTGCCTTTGTAGCTGCTCGCATCAGGGCAGAGCGAGGGACAGAACTCTCTCAGCCTGTCTCACATCAGGTCAGAGCAAGACAGAGCTCTCCCATAGTGTCTCACCTCAGGACAGAGTGTGGGACAGAGCTCTCCCAGAGTGTCTCACCTCAGGACGGAGGGGCAGCTCTCCCAGAGTGTCTCACCTCAGGACAGAGGGACAGCTCTCCCAGAGTGTCTCACATCAGGACAGAGCTCTCCCAGAGTGTCTCACATCAGGACAGAGGGACAGAGCTCTCCCAGAGTGTCTCACCTCAGGACAGAGGGACAGAGCTCTCCCAGAGTGTCTCACATCAGGACAGAGGGACAGCTCTCCCAGAGTGTCTCACCTCAGGACAGAGGGACAGCTCTCCCAGAGTGTCTCACACACTGGAACGGGATTCCAATGACTTTAATACAGTCACTTAGTGCAGCTTTAATTCAACTGGGACTGCTTTGAGGTTGGAACGACAGTCTAAATGATGGATGAGGGACAAAGATGAACCCTTTCCCTCAGTCATGGATGTGTGCTCCTGTATAGCTGAATGCTGAATGGAGGGCCAACTTAAACACCTCTGCTTTGGGGGACCTGAGCTATGACAGGGACATAATGCAGTCCATTTAGACCATCCAGTTTTCATTTCTTTGTGGGCGGATGAATGTGGCCTTTATGCGCTGGTTTTGTTGACATTTCTCAGCTGTAAGGGATTTTCTTGTCTTCTTTCTGATACTTGGCAAGAGGACGTGGCGATCAGTCTTGGCAACTTTGAAACCTCCAGACTGCTGCCTTTGTAGCTGCTCGCATCAGGGCAGAGCGAGGGACAGAACTCTCTCAGCCTGTCTCACATCGGGGCAGAGCAAGACAGAGCTCTCCCAGAGTGTCTCACCTCAGGACAGAGTGTGGGACAGAGCTCTCCCAGAGTGTCTCACCTCAGGACAGAGTGTGGGACAGAGCTCTCCCAGAGTGTCTCACCTCAGGACAGAGGGACAGAGCTCTCCCAGAGTGTCTCACCTCAGGACAGAGGGGCATCTCTCCCAGAGTGTCTTACCTCAGGACAGAGGGACAGCTCTCCCAGAGTGTCTCACATCAGGACAGAGGGACAGCTCTCCCAGAGTGTCTCACCTCAGGACAGAGGGACAGCTCTCCCAGAGTGTCTCACATCAGGACAGAGTGAGGGACAGAATTCTCCCAGGTTTTCTTGCATCGGGGCACAAATGTGGCTTTTGTCAAGGTTACGTGGCCCGCTAGGTTAGATGCCATTCGGCTCCGAGGGTAATTAGTGTGACTGCAGAGTGGGGCTGAGGAGGGCAGGCCAGGTCGACCAATCATGTTTTCATCATTGAGAGAATGTTTTTCTTCTGGGAGGTTATAAATCCCTCTTTTGACATGCTGCATTTACTCTGAATACACACAGGAAGGAGGCCCTGAGTGGTTGCTCTCCATTTTGTGCAGAAGCTTGTAACAAGCTGAGGCAGATCATTGTACCCCAAACCTTCCCTTACTGTTTTTAAAGGATAGGTTTCCACATTTCCACATTCCACTGCCCAGGAATTTCATAGGTATTTGCACTGGAATGCCACGTCTCAGTCTGCCGTGAGGGGTAAAACGACAGAGAATTTCGCTTCCCAGTGTTTAGCCTGGGGAAAGGATGTCCACTGTCAACTTGTTTGATGTGTTCAGTTCAGATGTCATGGTTATTTGCAAGATGATGTATGTATCCGATCTGAACACCATGGAGCAGAAGATAAATCTAAACGGTGAGCTGGAAGAGAAGAATGAGCGATCTGACGACTATAAATAGGCAGGAGAGATGAAACATAACACCCATGTGTAATTGCTGCACATGTGTTGCATGTTGTCACTCTTAATCCCAGGTTATGGAGTCAATCTTTTGTGGCCCCTAATCAAATCAAGGGTTAGGCCAGTCGGTCGCATGTGTTGCATAGCCCGAACTCCCAGTACTTGCATCCATGGCATACCACGCATTTACTGCACCTACAGCTTCATTTAGATACAGTACCTCCTGCCAGCCTCTCATTGTGCTGTATTCTTGCAAACAATAGACAGACATTTCTTTCTCAGAAGTTAATCTGGCACTTGTAGGACCTCTGAACAGATCAGAGCAAGGCTGGGACTGTGTGTCTATCTGTTCTGGCAGTCTGGGTCTCTGGCGGCTTCTTAAAATAACCAGAATACCACAAGGCCCAGCGCTGCTGAATGGAGCTCGGTGTTTGTTGTTGCTTTGAGTGCTTTCTCAAATTACGATCAGAACATCTGTCAAAAAAATAAAAGAATGAAATAAAAGATTTCTCTTTAAAACAGGTATATGACCATTAACTTTTGACAATTCATCTTTGAAACAGTTTTGAAAACGTTATTTTAACTTATGACAACTATGTTTGGCTTGTGCACCCTGAAGCAACCAATGAGAAGCTAGATAAGCTGTATCCATGGTAATGCCAGTTGAGACTTTGCAGCGCTAACATTGTTTTTGGATTGAATGGAATTCAGGGCTTTCACCTGCGTATATGACCTGCACCCAACTAAACAAGCACAATTGTTTCAGTGCAACTTCACAAATCATCAATGTAAACACAGGGAAGGGAAGTTTGTTATTGTGTGATTCTTTGATACAACAATTGTGGAATATATGTTTTCATATACCTACACCAAAAATGTATTTACAACGCAAAGGTAAATATTCACTTGGTAAGGTTTAACTGTCAAATATTGACACAGTTAGACGGAAATTATTCTGACCTCACACAGAGACCCCCTCTGCTTGTTGAGTTCATACAAATGTGGAGTATTTTCATGGATAAAACAGTTGTAATAACACCAGTAAGTTTGGATACCGTGTATTTCAGTGGACACTGTAAGACTGGTTTAGATGTATGTAGTATCAAAGTCAAGCAGTTATACTCTCCATGTTCCGGCACGCATCAGTGAGGTTGTGATAACGTCCGTTCTCGCGGCACATTCCTGACCGGTCCCCTGGCTTTGTGTTGCTGTTCATGCTCTTAACGTTTATTAGCTGGCTTGCTACAATGGAGAGAGAACCGTTAAGTCAGATGTCCAAGTGTTGTAATTGTGTCTTACTTTCGCATCTTCACGGAAACAAGTGTTTCTGTCCTGAGTGAAGAGTGAGAGAAAACTTAGTGCCGTTTGGGGGCTTTCAGAATTCAGACTCCAATCTTTTGAATCTGCATCTAACTTGGTGAGGTCATGTGCTTTAGGAGCTGTGAGCTGATGCAATGGGAATCACTTAAAGCAATAATATTATATTTCATACGTTCCTTTTAAAAACCATCTGTTGCTTTTGCGGAAAAAAAGCAAAGGGATAGAGTATTCTCTGGTTTATCTGACATCACCAGAGCTGAAACGTACCAGATGACGCCGACAACACTAGTTTCCAAGGTCCCCGCAGCTGGGCTGACACGTGAGTGACGTTCCTGTTATGTCGAGTCTGGGCGCTCGGTTGACAGTCTGACGGAGAAGAGAGAAGGGGGGGAAGGGGCATGAAAGGAGAGGATGAAGACGAGTAAACAGAGAATTTACATTCCATTCTGTCTTTCATGTCGGGGCTTCACGTATAGTCAAAACAATCAAGACGGGCCGTCTCGTTTCTTCTAAGAAGCTCGGGAAGGTATTTGTCGTCACGGGGAACTAAGTAAACGGAAGGTGTTTGATTTCAAAGAAATATTGACGTTAAGGTCAGTCGTCAGCCAGGTGTGGAGGTGTCTTGGGGGTGAAGATGGTAAGACAACATAAGAAGTGACGTTGGTCGACTGGAGACGGTGTGCCATATCTGTCCAGCAGGGGGAGCTGTTGTCATGGTTGTATTTTAACAGTCATGTGGCAGCGTTCTTGACAACGCTGTTATAGATCGAAGTCTTCATGAACGCTCTGAGAGACCTTGTTGGTTGTGGCTGAACGACCGTTCTTCAGACGTCTCCCGTTTCCCATAGAAAACACTTATTGTCTTCTCTCACCAAACACATCAGTCAAACACAAACATCTAGATTAGGATGAACCCTAAACATGGGTTTTGCTTGCTCTATAGGAATCCATTCAGTTAAATCCAACAATAGTCTTTTTGACACCAGTCCATTTAATGTAGTGTATAATTAGTTAGTGTATAATTTAGTGTATGATTCTCACGACTTCCCATGTTTGCATGAGCTGTACCCACCAGGCCTCATCCCTTTGCCCTCCATCCAGAGAACACATTCTTCCAGAGCCAGGACCCACAGGTAGAGGTTATTTGTGTATATTTCTGTGCAACTTTCCTACTCATACCAATGTCCTGAGGCAATTTCTTCCTCTTAAAGTCACTTTTACGAAACCTCAAACACGCAAAACAATCTTTCTTTGTACTGCATCCTGCTTCGATCAGTCTACACACACAGAAAAATCTAGAGTTAGTCCTCGCCCTTCCCAACACCTCGTCATCTCTTTGTTATCGGCGTATAGACACATGTGATGTCACGACCAGCACATGTTGAGCGTGCACAAACCTAATGTTGCGTAACGTTGTGTAGGTGCTGGGTGTACCTCCCGGGTCACTACCTCTGCTGTGGGTCTTGGAACGCAACCAAGAGGTGATGCAATGCAGCCCGCCTCTCAATGGGAGGGGGGAGAGGGGGGGAGAGGGGAGAGGGGCCGGGCGGGGGAGGGGCTCTGTGACCTCAGAGAGGTGATAAGGGGTCAGGGAGAGCCTAGTAAAGTGGGCGTGGTATTGTGTTTATGGCCTTATTTGTCTCCACTGCACACAAAGTGCTTGGTTGCTTTGGTGGGGCTGTTGTGGGAAGCCCCCATCCCTCTGCTGTGTGAGAGATCTACTTCCTGTTGGGGACACAGTGCTTCCTGTGCAGTGTTGATGGAAACTCTTTTCCCAAATTGCTTGTGTACACTGCTAGTTGAGCACAGTGTTGCTTGGGAACAACGTGTTTTCAAAGCATGTCTCTCTGCATGCATGCTCTCTACATGTCAACCTGGCCGCAGCAGCATTTCCAATCAACATGTCACTTCTGAAATGTTTTCCACATAGCGCCTGCAGCAAACAGCAGGGAACTGCTCCAGAGAGCTGACCACAAGGGACAGGAAGTCTCTGGCACTGCTTCAGGGGCAGTGCTCTGAGAGCTCTGCTCTTAGGTCTGACCTTTCACCCCTAGCACTGCTCCTGGCTATGACCTTTCACCCCTAGCACTGCTCCTGGCTATGACCTTTCACCCCTAGTACTGCTCCTGCTTAAAATATGGCTGTCGGCCATCACTGACCAAACACTAGTTCTCTGTCTCTCTTTCCTGATTCAAGGTTCGCCTAAGACTAACTTCTCAGTCTTGTACCTTTGCTTGGTTAGGTAGGCTTGCCAGACAGTCAGCTGTAGAATTAGCCTCGCCACTCTCTCATATTGTCTCAAGAAGAGAACACCATGTTTCTATGAGACTGATTTAAACTGATGAAAACTATTCAGCCATTTCAAAACGCAACCTTGATAACATCTAAACGAAATAACTGAGATTTCTACTCGAGAGTTAGCAAAGGCCATCTCCATAGAAACTTCGAACCTAGAAGAGAATGTTAAACGTCCTTCTCACAGAGGAGACAGATCAATCAGTTACTCTTATTAGGCACTAAATAACCTGTGTTTTCTTTTATTCATCATCATTAAAATGGTCCCGCTCAGTCTACATGAACCGGTCTGGAAAACTTTCCCTGTCCTGTCAATGATCAACCAGGAAGAAAGACTCCCAGGGGAGCTGACCAGAGGCTCAGGCAGGAGCAGTTGACCTTGGCCTGGCCAAACAAAGCTCCTGACACCCTCACACTGCTTGTCTCTCCATGATGTGACTCTCTTTCCATCGCATGTGCCTGTGTTGCGTGTGTACCTGGGTCTCAGTGCTACTGAGCATGGAAACTTTATTATTTTCATTTTGCTTGTGTGTGTGTGTGTGTGTGTAGAAGTTGGTTGTGTGTGTGTGTGTGCATCTGTGTGTGTGTGTGTGTAGACTTGTGCGTGTATGTGTGTGTACCATTGTGTGTGTGTGTGTACCATTGTGTGTGTGTGTGTGTGTGTGTGTGCATCTGTGTGTGTGTGTGTGTGTGTGTGTACCAGTGTGTGTATCAGTGTGTGTGTGTGTGTGTAGAAGTGTGTGTGTACCAGTGTGTGTATCAGTGTGTGTGTGTGTGTTTCCTCTCCCTCTTGCTAACAATGCTTCTCAGGAAACATGTCAGGATAAAGGCCAGACCCTGTCTCTTCTGTGTGTGTGTGTGTGTGTGTGTGTGTGTGTGAGAGAGAGAGAGATATACACATAGAGAGAGAGAGAGACAGAGAGGGAGAGTGAAAGACACACTCACTATGGCACAGCCTCTGTGAGCCCAGATAAACTAATTTGATATTCTGGACCATTACTGGATTTGGGAGCGTAGCAGTGACTGTCCTGAAGAGAAGGTCTGCGATGTCCTTCTGGCTGGTGAGTTCTAGAGAAGAGAGGAGACAGGAGAGGGAGAGTGAAGACACACTCACTATGGCACAGCCTCTGTGAGCCCAGATAAACTAATTTGATATTCTGGACCATTACTGGATTTGGGAGCGTAGCAGTGACTGTCCTGAAGAGAAGGTCTGCGATGTCCTTCTGGCTGGTGAGTTCCCTGAGGAGATGTTTAAAACGGGGGACGGGGGGGGGGGGGGGGGGGCGGGGGTGGAGGGTCTGTTTTAAGAAGCCTTGCATTCAGTAAACAACACAGCTCAATGTGCACAGCTGTCTTATATAACGTGATCTCATGTTTGGGGAAGATGGCTTTCAACTTGCTGATGGAAAAACAGAATATTTTGAAGGACTGATGTTGTCATACTCATATCCTTCAGATGCATATTTCTTTTTCCTAAGTGTTGTTTTAGCCAACCTGGATTTATATATATATATATTGAAATTATGCTTTGTGCCTGTAATTAATATTATTTCAAAACCGTAATTCAAAATGAAAAACCTTTTTAATCTTTGTTGGGAGTTGAAAGCTATTATGATGCCTGGATTTACATTTGATGTTTTTCAGACACATTCAAAAAAGAAAAATGTCAGAATGTTATTAAGCTCTTTCAATCGTGTATATTATACACCCAAGCACATAGTTTGTTGTTTGTTTGTTTGGTGAGGTTGCCCTGTTTCTAAAGGAACCAGGTATCCTGTGTTTGTGAAGACGCTAACCCTAAGAGCAGACCTAGCTCAGACGCACAGGTTAACTCACTGACTGCATGATAGTATTTTAACAAGCAGTTTGGTTGAGATAAGATTCAGACGGGAATATGATAATAGTACAGTAAGATATGGTACAGTAAGATATGGTACAGTAAGATATGGTACTGGACTGTTCTGTGACCTCCAGACAACTGATCTGAATGTCCACGGTGAATCGTACTGTTGAATGCATGTTCAGATAGACTCTAATTAGCTGCATGTTTTTGTGTTACGTCCGTCCTTTATATTCAAAAGGATGAAGCGTTGCAAAAAATAGAAGTGAGAGAAAGTAATGGTTTTAGGGTTAGTTATGCCCGGACTCATGGAGACTAGATACTATTTCGAGCCTTTTCAAAGTCAAGCATTTTAAAATCCACGTCATGACATTGTCCCGTTTCAACATGTCCCTCTCTCTGCTCCTGAGTGAAAGCTCTGTCACAGTTGATCTGGCACCTAAAGACAGACAGGTCAGATGTCCACAGAGAGACACACTCAAGGAAGACAGAGGTGAATGTTTATTTCTCATGGGTCACCGGAAATATTTCAGCTTCAGATGTCTTTCAGTCCTGTCGCTTGGAGTTGTGTACCGTCTACCAGCAAGACATCGTCTTCAAGGGGAACATGGCTCCAAGAACAGGCTGGGTAGAACATCTGGCTTCTTGCCAGCATGGGTGTGTCTGGGCACTCCCAGTGTCTCTATACCTCCTGATTGGACACTGACTCATCTGACCACGGCTGACCAGTCACCCAAAACAATGGTTCTTCCTTTCTCCTGTTGACATGCTGGATTAGTGGAGGAAAAACAACGTCTTGAGGTTATGGATAAAATCTCTGCTGCTTCCTTCTCCTCCTGCTCTCTTAAGAAGCTGACGCTCATTTGGATTCACTTATTATAGGTCAACATTTTCTGATGGGCGATGCTTGAGGTTAAATTCAGATTCAAAATTCAGATTCAGATTCAAAATAACTTTAATGGCCAACGGTGGCTGGGTGAGTGGGAGAGTGATTGCAGTCAGTCAGGTTGGCCAAAATCAGTATAAACACTTTGAGAGAATATAAAAAAAGAAGAAGAAAAAAAGACTTAAAACTGAATTAGTTTTTTGTTGTAGCTCGATCACTGGACTGGACTTGGTTAAGGTTAGTGTTTTCCTCCACCCTCTCCCAAAATCTTCATTTAATACTTTGAGGCATCTTGTCAGCTAATTACTTTATGGATACAGATAATGTAATAACTGTCATATGAAAGCTGTATTCAAGAGAACTCTGAACCAAACGTCTCTGAAGGTGACTCGTTTCCAGGTCATCATTCTCGTCCCTTGAAAACAGGCCCAGTAGTTTATTTATAACCGTGATTAAGAGGAAACACCTGAACAGACCTTCCTATCAGGGCGGAGGGTCTCGTGCATCAGTCTGTACACAGAGGTTGGTCTGCCTTTGAGGACTCGTCCTGTCTAGAGGGCTTTCATGTTTCCAACAGCAACCACAGGCTTTTATAAGACGACATTGCAGAGCAATGTTCATGTCAGACGAAATGTAGGAAGTCAGATTTTGATTTTGATTTTCGAACAGAAGTTAGAACAAAGCAAGAGCAGACTTCAACTCTCCATAGGGGCTTTATATTGAAGATCTGAAAAGGAGCAGGAAGCTGTGAATACTACAGGTACACAGCAGGAATATACAGCTACTTTACTGCTCATGTCCTGGTAGCACACACTTCAGCATGTCTTTTCTCACAGGAGTTTTAGTTTCCATCCAGAGTGGGAAAGATTGTTATCTGTCCTGTTTTCATCGTGGCGGTGGTTCTGACACCAGCCCTATTGTTGCCTCCGCACTTCTATACAGAGCAGAGCTGTTCCCCTGGGATCTCTCCCAGGCATCTCTCACCAGCATAGCCTGGGTCTCAGAGGAGCACTGGAGAGTCCCTGGACGCCCCACCCTCCCCTTTCATCACCCTGCCCCTAAACCCCTCCTTTCCTCCCCTCCTCTGCTCCCCTCCCCCCTCCCTTGAACTCCCCTCTCCACTTCCCCTCTCCTGCACCCCTCCCCTACTCCCCTCCTCCCCTCTCTTCCTCCTCTGCTCTCCCCTCCTTCCCTCCCCGTGGTCACAGAGCTTTCATGAGGGGAGGATGGAGACGGGAGTGTCTGCCACTGGAGGCCAGTTGACTCTTTACTGCTCAGCTGGTATGCTGGTGTTTGGGCTTGTGAGGTGCTTGTGTGTTTTGTGGTGTGTTGTTGAGGGTGAGGAAAGCACATATTAATTAAATGCTTATCAATAAAGTTAGTGTAGTACTGAATGGAATTGGGCTCCTGGTAAGTATCACTGGTGGGTTCATGAGCAGTAATTCTGTTTTCATGACATCAAACGTACATAACATTTCATCAGATGGGATGTTAAAGGTCACATCAATGGATGTTTTGGAGGTCTGTTACGAAGTTTATCTGATAAAAATGTTTAAGGTAAGTCTGAAGCTGGTTAGTACTGGGCAGCATTCAAAGACCTTTTCTTTTTTTCTGTATTTTCCCTCGTCCTGTGGTTCTCTCTGTTCTCTCTGGCTTTCTTTGTTCTTTTCAACGACCCCCGTTATGGTTCCTCAATTTGGGGAACAAATGAAAGCCAATTAGGAAAGCCCATTCAGTCCCCTTAACGCATGATAGACGGTTCTGCAGACGGGCCAGATTCCCCCTGGCATCTCTAACCCCTTCTCTGGCATCCCTAACCCCTTCCCTGGCATCCCTAACCCCTTCCTCCCCCCCTCCCTGGCCCTCTCATGTCTGGAGCTTTGTCCCTCGAGTTCAGACGATCTCTCTCTTCTCCTTTATCTTAACTCACCAGACGAGATGCGACTAAATACTTCTGTTGAAGTTGCGATATCACTTGCATACACAACCAACTGGGACTGTAAACTGGTGCATGCCCAGAGATGTGTTCTGAGCTGCAGGCTGAAACGGGACTGCAGTCCCAGGGGTGGTTCTCTGTTGCCCTCCTCGGAGGCAGGGGGGGGGGTGCAACTGGAGGACTGAAGGATTAGTGGATTTAGTTTGAGGGTAACTCATTTAATAACCGCCTGCACCCCCAGATATGATCATCTGGCTCCCACCTCCAGCAAGCACCTCGCTCTGCTCAGCATCGCTCTGCTCAGCATCGCTCTGTTCAGCATCGCTCTGCTCAGCATCGCTCTGTTCAGCATCGCTCTGTTCCGCATCGCTCTGTTCCGCATCGCTCTGTTCCGCATCGCTCTGCTCAGCATCACTCTGTTCCGCATCGCTCTGCTCAGTATCGCTCTGCTCAGTATCGCTCTGTTCCGCATCGCTCTGCTCAGTATCGCTCTGCTCAGTATCGCTCTGCTCAGCATCGCTCTGCTCAGCATTACTCTGCTCCACATCGCTCTGCTCTCCAGCAGGAAAGATTTTAGTTCCAGGTTTGGATTGGCTCCTTCAGGCAACCTAGTTCCAGCTGTGTCTGCAGATTGGGATTCGTTTCTCTACAATACTGAAGGAAAACCTTACTTTAATTACTCCCCGCCTCTGTAAATCATGTACTTCAGCTGAATTCTCAGTCCTTAAAATGGCTTTTGTTGATTGATTGAGGAAAGAATTGGGGTAATTAGATGTGTTGTCATAGGCACGTTATGAAGGAGCCTTGCTGTGTAGATTTAATTAGAAACTTGATCTGAACAAAATAGTCTACTTTGGCTGTTCATCTGAACAGGTCTACTTTTTCAGCCAAAAAAACCAAATTTCCTTCTTTTCAAGGCAATGCCGCTTGTGAAGCCATTGTACAAGCAATCGTTCTCAACGCTTTCCGTTTATAAATACAGACGTTTCAAAATATAAATGGGCCCATGTGGAACATTCGAACAAATCAGACAACAAACCTGTCCCATGGCGGGTGTAAAAGCTGCTAATGACATCATCGGGGCCTTCAGCCAAACCCCACGACGCTCCTATCGACAGCTGAATTATGGAGTAAAATAAGACATGGATCACCAATTGTAGACTTCTTAGGGAGTCTACACTTACACTGTGTCTACACTTAGCAAGCTGAGGTAAACGCCACAGGAAACATGGTGATAGCTTGGTTTCGTCTGGGCATTAAATAGGGGTGGTTTTAGTGGCGGTTCAGATGGTTTTGGAGGTCCTAGACGTTCCGTGTTCTCATGGACACGCTGGGATTTTAAGGAGAATAGAAGAGAGTACATTCCAGCTGTATGATTACATTGCCTCAGCTGAAAGAGAAAACGCTTGTTTTACTGTTAAAAAGTAATATGGGGTTTGCAGTAACCTAGTGCATAGTTTTCTTAAAATGTCTATAAAAATGACATGTGAAATGCCCCTCTCCTCTGAAACAGAAACACTCCTGAAACAGAAATACTCCTGAAACAGAAACACCCATGAAACAGAAACACCCCTCTCCTCTGAAACAGAAACACTCCTGAAACAGAAACACTCTTCTCCTCTGAAACAGAAACACTCTTCTCCTCTGAAACAGAAACACTCCTGAAACAGAAACACTCTTCTTCTCTGAAACAGAAACACTCCTGAAACAGAAACACTCTTCTCCTCTGAAACAGAAACACTCTTCTCCTCTGAAACAGAAATACTCCTCTCCTCTGAAACAGAAACACTCCTGAAACAGAAACACTCTTCTTCTCTGAAACAGAAACACTCCTGAAACAGAAACACTCCTGAAACAGAAACACCCCTCCCCTCTAAAAACACATGCGTCCCCCTCCCCTCAGCGCCTTCTGTAAATAACGGGAAGCTGTTTCCCAGCTTTTTGTCAGCTTTCTGGGAACAGAGCTGGCTTCACCAGTGTCATTGTGAAACTGGAAGAAAAGCCCTAAGCCCATTGTTCAGTTCAGACATACAGGAAGTGTGTATCCTCAGACCCAGTCTCTCTCTCCCTGGTGAAAGAGTCTATCTCCTTGCCAGCATTGTGTAAGTTCCTTTATCACAGTAGCGAATCGTATGGTGTTACCGTTTCAGGATTCAGAGCCTTAGTTGTGTTTTTCCAATATCCAGATCTCAGTTTGTCTGTCAAGGGAGCGCTTTGTTTTGATTTGAGAATGATCCATCCATCAAATTTCTTGCTGATTTGAGCTTCCTCATACGGAAGCTACTAGAGTCCGTGAAAACAGGAAGCTGTGGAGATCCACCCAAACAGAGGCCTTATCTAACTACCCATTTCCACCACAACCTGCAGCTTGTCACAAACCTCGGCCCTCTGGCTTCCTCTGTGGTTCAGGACACAGAGTGGTTTCCTGAGGGCTTTATACGCCGAGCTAGGAGCTGGTCTGTAACGACTCTTTATGAGCAGACCAGTTCCAGCTCCGGACGAGGGTGTGGCAGGGAAAGCTTCTCTATTTATTTTTAATTTTATTAATATATTATATCTGTCTTTGTTGGACAGTTCCAGAGAAGGCTGGACAGGAGGGGGGGGGGTGACATGCAGTGAGGGGCCCAAGCAGGCATTGGTCTCCCACCAAAGCTTTTCTAATGTTATTTTATGAAAAGAGAGGTTGCTGCTAAACATTAGTGCTCCAGCCACATAGATACACAAGTACGGAACTGGTGGCTGTTGACCAACACTTACACGTTTTTTTTGTTTTTTGTTTTTTTACAAAACCCGCTCTGAATTATGTGCACAAATCCTTTTGGAGACTATTGAACCATAATGTGGTGGGGTTTTTTTTTAACATTGAATTTATAATCTAATATGTGCTGCAAGCTCTGTGTTGCTATATCAACGCTAGGATCAAGAGTGATTCGTTGCTGGTATTTCAGACACACCCCCATTGCCTGCCTCTCTATCTAATTTGAAGGGTCTGTCGATATTTGTCTGCAGTCGTTCTATGACTCTTCACTCTTCTTGCAGTGGCCCTTCTGGCTGGCTGAGAACTCTCCAGGGAACAAAAGATCATTGGTCATCGCTAAGAACTCTCCAGGGAACAAGAGATCATTGGTCATCGGAAGACCCCTATTGTGATTGGTTGGATACTGTCAATCTTAATTAGGACCTCAACTTCCCTTTTACACACACACACACACACACGCACGCACACACACACGCACACACACTAGGATAAAGTAATCTGTCAATTAAACATACCACTACTGCATATATATATACACACACATTCAAGCTTATACCCTTAGTTTTTTTTGTTGATAAAGATTTTTTAAACGTATTTTTACAGCATTGAATTAACATGTTTAGCAAGGAACATTATGAAAGAAAAATGTTATACATCAAGCAGTAGCATCATTATGACATCTCTAAAATCGTTACCCCCATAAACACGTTTCGTGTCTGAGTTTGGGATAACCAGTGACCTAATTTTGAGGTGTTATCTTTGTAAACCCAGACTCTTTGTCCTGAAGCCTTCCAACTGTCACATTAGTAGTCCTTCCAGTCCTTGGTTAGTCTCTGTCCTCCCTCCACCCATCCCTCCCCTCATCTCCACTACGCTCATCTCCCCCTAAGTCTGTGCATGAGAATGAGATAGAGAGACACCGAGATGATGAGAGTGTGAAGTAGACAGAGAGAGGAGTGTGAGAGATAGAAAGAAGGACCAGGAGAGACGAGAGTGTGCAAGAAACAGAGAAGAAGGTGAAGTACAGGGAGAGAAAGAGAGAGGGAGAGAGAGAACTGCAGCCTCCAATGAAAGAGAGAGAGGGACAGAGTGAGAGGGAGAGAGAAAGAGAAAGAGAGAGATATAGAGTGAGAAGGAGAGAGCAGCAGCCACCAGCGAGACAGAGAGGGAGAGAGGGATAGAGAGACTGAGAGAGAAATAGACGGAGAGAGCAGGGAAGAGGGGAGAGTGGGGATGGATACAGCAGTTGGGTGTGACAGCTGGAGAGGGAGGGGACCGTGTTGAGTACGAGAGGACCTCCACGTCCCTCCATCTGACGGGGGACACCATCTTGCAGACCGAATATCAGCCCCTGCGTGCCCCATCTCCTCGCCTCCCCGAGAGCTCCTCTGACTGAGGCTCAGAGAGACGGACGAGGGAGGAGGTGTGGAGGCGGAGGAGGAGTGAGAGGTTGAAGGCGTGCGGAGGAGATCATGAGTGGACTGGGCTGGTGCGTTGCTGCTGTCTTCAGTTGGGCAAAGTTTTTCTTTTATTGCGTCTTCCCATTCAGAAAGTCAAGGAAGGATGAAGTGAAGGTATGTTTCTATCTGGTTCCATGTCCATCTGAATGGAGTTCCATCTCAGAGTTTGCAAGGGGGGGGGGTGTACAGGCTTTCGTCACTTCATACGATATCATTTCTGTTAGTTCTTTAGAGACGGCGACTAAAGTCCCGACGACTTGAGGGGTTTGAACACACTCAGTCCAGGTCTTTAATTCCATGTGAAGACTGAAGACCAAACCTTACTACCTCTCTTTGAGGAATGCTCTGCATGTTGACTGTTTACACAGATCTCCTACCAATAGGTGTAGTAGACTGTCCTACTTGGTGGATGGGATTAGATGTAGCTAAGATGATGTGGTTACGTATAGGATACTGTAAACTGCATCGAAAATATGACATGCTTTATGTAGGAGATGATTTAGATTAATGTATTTGTTCGCATTTTTTCGTCAAGATTTCATTAAGTAATCTAATTGAGTATCCGATGGAGAACCTCCTGTACTGTTTACTACTGACCACTAGAGGGTGCTGCAGGCTGTATCTTGGGCTCTGTGCTGGGATTGAGTCAGTTTGGAGGTGTGTACGTGTGTGTGTGTGTGTGTGTGTGTGTGTGATTTGTCCACTCAGGGGGAGTGTGTGTATGTGTGTGTCATTTGTCCCACAAGTCACAACCTGCTCATGTGACTTTTCATTCTCCGCCAAGTCCCTCTCCTCGTCGCCGGCAGAGCCCTCCCACCCAGCTGCCATTGCAGGGCTCTTGATGGCAGTGGAAACAATAGCCAGAGACGTGGATCGTAGCCACTCTCGCCAGGAAATGTGCACGGAGGACGAGATAGGACGAGCCGAGATTAGGGAGTGGCACATCTACGCTCAGACTCACACGCAGGGAGACTGAGACGTTAGCATAAACACACAAACAGACACTCGTGTGCACAGGAACAAGACAAGCACACACACACACACACACACACACACACACACAGTGCAGGATATTGCACTGCTTTTATTTCACTAGGGCACCATGCCAGATCTGTCTTAAACATGCAGGACGTCAGTCTTGAAAATACAGCCACTTTTCAATGTCCTCGTAAACACATGTGCGCGCGCACACACACACACGCATACACACACACACATACACACACGCATACACTTACACACACACACACACGCTGACAGACCCCTCCATGCACTCCCACACACTAACCACACACACTTAATTAAGGGAGAAAGCCTTTTCAGTCTGTGGCTGCCTGTTAGGTCATAGAGTGGGTTTGTGGGCAGAGCATGGATGTTGCTAGACCTTCTTTCCTGTTCGCTCATCCATCTTCCTGCCCCGGCACTTTGATTGCCCCGCCTGCCTGCTTTGGTCTGGCTACAGAGGACGGAACACTCTCTCTCATTTAACTAAAGTCCCCTCGGGTTGTAAATCATCCACAGCTCCCTGCTAACCCTACAAGATAAAGCTTAGCTCATATCTACAAGGCATGTTTTGACAAAACCTAGATATGTCTTTTCTTCTTTTGCTCTCCGGATAGCTGGTAATTTGTTGAATAAATGTTTCTTTCACGTGTCTGTCAGGACTTGAATTGTTCTGTCTTCTGATGCCTTGGTTGGGAGTGATTGAAAGGTGTTTTCAGAGGATCTTGTTTGCTGTGGGAAGAGGTGAGGAGCTGCTGTGCTGTTGAACGAGGGGAGATGTGGAGACTTGAGGAGTGTTGGGTTGGTGAGGGCAGAGCCAAACCGTGGATCACCATGTCCATAGTCACATGACCTCGTCTCACTTCCCTTGAAATGCAAAACATGCAGTCATTGTTTCACTGTAGGTTAAGAGACTGTCATTAGTGTTCACCTTGTGAGGTAGCTGATATGTGGTTACCTTGCACTGATGCTAGTGCTGGAAATACAGTCTGGGCCTCTTCCCTTTTCTCTAGTACTGTTAGAAAGATTCATTTCAGATCCAGGATCTACTGCACTGTCTTAATCCATGACGTACCACTTTAGCGCTGCTAAAGAAATTAAATGGGATTCAGTTGATGATAGTTATGTTGAAAATGATTCATCTTGTAGATTTATAATCAGGTGGATTAATCTTTTAGAGGCTCTTTAATGCTTCAGTAACTCCTGGGATTTGACTGATTTAGTCTCAAACGAATTCAATGATAATCCTCCTCAAAATGGTAATGACGAAGATTTGCAATGAAGACCAATTTAATGGTCTTAAATCCATCCAGTTGTATGTTGGAGCTTAGAGCTATGTTACTGTTGGCTTTTGTTGTTGATTGCAATTAGTAGTTTCATGCTATTCCAGGACAACAGAACAATATGCAGCATGGATTCTGTAAAAGCGATGACCTCATATCTTTAGAATGCCTCGTGATTAAATAGATTTCCTGGCTGTAGATTTCCAGACAGTTTTTTTTTTTTCTTCATAGGATACGTCTGATGTGAGCTGAATTGTGGAGCATTTCAGCTGAACTTGGCTTTAAACAACCTACAGGGGTTTGTGAGTGATTACAACTAAAACTCGACCCTGGGGATAAAGAGAGGGTCTTTGAAACTCCTCTGGAACGTTTATGTTGAGGAGTGGAGGCTATGATCCCTGAACGACCAGGCAGTGGTGGATTACAGCACAAAGAAACAACCATGAAAGTTGCAGAGTGATACGTTGGTCAAGTGGAGTACATAGTCGATATCTTATCTGGGAGGATATATTGATCTTGAAAGGAGGAGGAACACGGATGACCTCATGTTGGAGAGACGGAAGGGAGGGTCTTGTTTTGTGTTTTGATCTTAGTTTGAACCCTGCAGGGTGACGCCTGTCCTCCAGGTGAAAAGAGACGACATGTAGAATCCTTGATACTCTGCAGGCGTTATGTTTAGTTTAGACTTCTACCCACGCTAGACACACGCAGTCTGTTTGTCTTGGGAGGACTGTCAGCCTTCTGTTCCGGCCCCTTGTCTCTGGAGTCACTGCCCTGCCGTACAGACCACCCCTCCCTCTCTGACATGCTGCTACACGTGAGGGTTAGACCCAGAGAGGGTGTGTTCAGGGCTTTCCACTAACAAGATTGGGAGGTGGGACAGAGTGGAACGAGGAGGGGGAGGAAGGGGGTGGTCCTCTTGGATTAGTCAACAAGAGACCCTCCTTCTTCCAGCAGAGTCGAGAATTGGAGCACAGACCAGTCCTGATGGAACACACTCCACTAATGTTCTGTACACACACACTCACGCACATACACACACACACGCTCACGCACATACACACATACACACACACATACACACACACACACTCACACACTCACGCACATACACACACACATGCACACACACACACTTTTGCAAACAAGTGCCTGCACTCCACATGTTTTGTGTGTGTGTTTAGTCTGTGTGCATGTTCCAGTTTGAAACAGGTGTTTCCTCACCTGTTTGTTAGATTTGACCTTCAGAGCTGGAAAGTCACGTTCCTTCCTACGTAGGTTTCAAAGCCGTGTTGTTTCTCAAAGTGGGATTACTACCTCGCCACCAGGGGGCACTGTTGCAACTCTGTACGTGATTCATCATCACTGACTTCCTAATGAAGTCAAACTCTCTCAGGGGATGGTCCGAGTCCAAACAGCCAGTGTTGGAGGTCAAGGGACCTAGCTAGTGTGTGTGTGGGGAGATGTGATCCACTGGAGGGTCTGTGGGGAGATGTGATCCACTGTGGGGAGATGTGATCCACTGTGGGGAGATGTGATCCACTGTGGGGAGATGTGATCCACTGCAGGGTCTGTGGGGAGATGTGATCCACTGCAGGGAGATGTGATCCACTGGAGGGTCTGTGAGGAGATGTTATCCACTGAAGGGTCTGTGAGGAGATGTGATCCACTGTGGGGAGATGTGATCCACTGCAGGGAGATGTGATCCACTGCAGGGTCTGTGTGGAGATGTGATCCACTGTGGGGAGATGTGATCCACTGCAGGGTCTGTGAGGAGATGTGATCCACTGCAGGGTCTGTGAGGAGATGTGATCCACTGCAGGGTCTGTGAGGAGATGTGTATCTGTCAGAGCGCACAGCCGGGCGTTCGCTTCACTCCGGGCTTCACTCATTCTGCACAGATGAGTTGAGTAGCATATACAGAGGTAGATAAACACCATCTAAGATACAGTTTGAGTCTAAAAATTATTATTATTTAAAGACCCACATTCCTGTTTACAGTATGAGGACTAAACTTTACTAGTTAGGATTTGAGGAGTTGCTGTTTCAGACATATTTTTCTATTTCTTCGCATCTTTAACAGGGCTTTATGTACGCACACAACCTGATGTTCCTCCCCTGTGTTCAGATTTCCAGTGTTTCACGGTACTTCTGTTGCTTTTAGGATCAGGTATGAACGTCCTCAGCCTGTCCGCAGGTCCTTCAGAACAGACAGAGAGCAGAGCTGTACTGTTTCCTGAGCGTCAGAAAACAGGGAACAGGTGACAGGAAACAGGAAACAGGAGAAGGTTGGAGAGTCCGAGCCGTAGGCTGTCCTAGCTTTGTCTGAGGACAGCTAAGCTGATTGGAAAACATTCAAACACGTTGCTATTCAATGACTCAGTCGTCTGCACTGGGATGGCTGTCAATATCTGTCTCTCGCTTCGTCCTCCTGAAATAGAATATCTCCATGTAAACATAAGTGCTGCTTTGTCGTGTCACGTGACAAACAGCTAAACAACCAGATGAGTTGTAAAAACTCATATCCTTACAGTCTCATTCATATTAATGCTGGAGTGAGAGGGGTGTGAGGTGTGAAGGAGAGGTGAGTGGGTGAGGAGAGGGTTTGAAAGAGGGTGTGAAGGGTGTGAGGAGGGTGTGAAGGAGAGGTGAGTGGGTGAGGAGAGGGTTTGAAAGAGGGTGTGAGGAGGGTGTGCAGGAGAGGTGAGGTTCGGTGAGGGGGTAAAAGAGGGTGAGAAGGGGTGAGGAGGGTGTAAAGAGGCGAGACGGTGTGAGGAGGTGAAAAGGGGTGAGAGGAGGGTGTGAGGAGGTGAAAAGGGGTGAGAGGAGGGGAGGAGAGGAATCATCAGTAGCTGTGTTCATCCCTTGCACAGCGTCCTGTGCTAGCTGGCTCATCTCTGAAGGGTTAGAGGGAGCAGAGGAAATAGCCTGGGATTAGTCCCTATTCACTGTGTGTGTGTTTGATGTGGATCACATGGGGAGTGTGTGTGTGTGTGAGAGAGGTGGGTGGGGGTGAGGTGGTGGTGGTGGGGGTGTTATTGTGACAGTCGAAGATGCTCAATGGGTCTCTGTGCGTTGCAAGTTTAATATCAGTGTGTTTTTCATGAAAGACAAGTGTTTGCATGTATGTGTGCGTGTGTGTGCTTGTGTGTGTGCGTGCTTGCGTGTGCGTGCTTGCGTGTGTGTGTGTGTGTGTGTGCGTGTCCTCATGCCTCGTTGAGAGACGCTGCAGTGAAGAGGGACTCGAGGTGGGTGGGGGCTAACATTGATGGCCGGTGAGAACTTAATGAAGCAGCTTTTCTTCTTAGTCCTGCCGGTCTCTCTAAGAGGCAGGAGGGCTGCACTGCTGCTGGGGCCTCTTTCATGGCACTGTTCTGGCCTGGAAAAGGAGTCAGCCGTTTTCCGGAGTTGGTTTATGTCTGGGGAGGAAGCAAGCAGGAGCGAGAGAGTGTAGCACAGAGGAGATTCACAGATGATTGAGTAAAGAGTTTGAAGAGGAAAGAGAGGAGGGAGAGGAGGGAGACTTCTAAACGGGCTGTGCTTTAAACACAGAGCTGGAGAGTGGAAGAGGATGAGAGAGGGACAGAGAGATGGAGAGAAAGAGAGGGAGATAGAGAGGGAGAGAGACAGAGGGAGAGATCTAATGAAAAATTAAAGCAAAGTTAGCCTAGACTTGAATGAGCAAGGGTGCTGGGAGAGAGAGGGTGGGGGGAGGTCAGGGAGAGAGATGGAGGAAAGTGTTGGGAGGTGGAGGCGGGAAGAGGAGGTAAGATGAAATCAGGGGGGGTCAATGAATGAATGAAAGTAGAATGAGGAGAGAGAATGAGAGAGAGAATGAGAGAGAGGGGGTAGATGGGGAGGGGGCTGGAGGAGCAGGAGAGGAGGAGGGGGAGGGGTGAGGAGGGGGAAGGGGGCTGGAGGGAGCAGGAGAAGAGGAGGGGAGAGATGAGGAGGGGGAGGGGGCTGGAGGGAGCAGGAGAAGAGGAGGGGAGGGATGAGGAGGGGAGGGGGCTGGAGGGAGCAGGAGAGGAGGAGGGGAGAGATGAGGAGGGGGAGAGGGCTGGTGGGAGGAGGAGAGGAGGGGGAGGGGGCTGGAGGGAGCAGAAGAGGAGGAGGGGAGGGATGAGGAGGGGGAGGGGGCTGGAGGGAGCAGGAAGAGGCAGAGAGTGGAGGGAGGGAGAAAGAGGGAAGTTCCCCAACTTCTTGTGACACCGTCCCCCCACTCTCGCCTACCTGTGCGAGATGTGGCTTGCCATGACCCTCAAAAAGCTGTGAAAGTTCTTCACTGGAGGGAAAGAGAGACGGAGGGAGAAAAGAGAGACAGCAGGCTTCACCAGAGAGATAGTTGGAATAAGCAGTGGCAGGAAGAGAGACGAGAGCAAGGAGAAACTAGAGTTTAGAACTAGTGATAGAGTGAGTTGTATACCTTACAGACAGAACGGGAGGGAAAAGTGAACGAAGGTAGAGTGATAGACCAGGGAGAGCGAGAGGAAAGGTGGATCAAGAGGCAGGGAGAAAAAGTAAAGGGGATCAAGGGAGAGTTGCATACCAAGAGCTGCGAGAGAGAGAGAGAGAGAGACGGAGAGAGCGAGGAAGTGAGAGAGAAAGAGACAGAGAGAGAGAGGGAGTGAGGGACACAGAGGTAGAGAGAAAGAGTGTAAGTAAGAGGGACAGAGGTAGAGAAAGAGAGGGAGTGAGTGACAGGGAAGTAGAGAGACAGAGAGACGGAGAAAGAGAGAGAAGGGGGAGAGGCTGCTGCAGTTTGTCTCCCGGCTCTTCTCTGGACGGTCATGGATTTGCTGTTGAGAAGCTCTCTCCGGTGTGGGCTAGTCAGGGAGTTTGTTCCTGCTCGCTGTAGTTGAAGCAGCTGGAGACCCTGCTGGAGATCAAGATGCCCTCCGTGTCCCTCAGCCTACCTGCTGCCCTGGCCGGCCGTGCACGCACCTGGGTCTGCCTCTCCTGCATGCTCTGGGTGAGACACGCATGCCTGTCTGTGACTGTGGGTGTGTGTCAGCGTGAGTGCGTGTGTATGTGTGTGCGTGTGCGATCATGTTTTCACTGAAAGTGTACATCTGTTGGAGTGTGAAGGGTTGTCCTGTAAGGAGGTCCATGTTGTCAGGTGAAGTATGCTTGTGTTGTCTGGAGTTAGGTGGGAAGGTGTCCCACTGACAGGGCTACAGGACTGTAGGTGTGGGATTAAGAATGATCTGTGTGGGATTGGGTTGTGAGGGATTATTAGAAAATGTAGATTGTGTGAGAGGTATTTTTGAGTAAGAGATTCTTGCTCTCTGTCTGGGTTGAACTGCCAGCATTACCTCCACCCTTGCACTGAAAGCTGCTCTGTTTGGCATTGGGTAGAAGGAAACAGACTGGTGTTCTCTATTCTTATCTCTCTCTCTGTGTCTCTCTCTCTTTCTTTCTCCTCTCTCTTTCTTTCACGCACTCTCTTCTCTCCTCTCTCTCCCTAGCTTTCCCTCCAGCTGGCCCAAACACAAGCTATTTTTGCTCTCTCTTGTATAATTTAATCTGCCATGTGTTTTGCTCTCTGAGGTGAGTGTGTGTGTGCGTGTGGAGGGTCAGGGTCTGTGTGTGTGTGTTGTGTATTGTGTGTGTCCATGTGTTGAAAGGGGTGTGTTTGTGGTCTGGGGGTGTGTTTCTCATTATGATTGTGTCTCAAACCTGTCTGGAAACTCTCTTCCTGCCTCCTCTTCTCCCCATCTGACTGAGCTCATGAAACTGGACTGAGGTATGCTGAGAGACACGCTAAGATGACCTCACTTTGCTTTCAGCAAAGTCACATTTTCGGTGGGAGAGGTGGAGAAGAGAGGTGACATAAAATAGACACAAATACGAGTAACAGAACCCCCAATCATAGCCTGAAACTTTGATTGACAGTGGTTGCATAAGATGCCCAGTGGGAAAGCCCACCTATCTGATTGGCTGGAACAGGATAACTGGAACGTCATTGGCCGGAAAGTAGCGGGAAAAAGTAATTGCCATTCTACCTACACTAAGCTGTCTGTTGCTAAACAACTCTGAGGGCCATTATTACACAACATATCTTGTTTTACAAAAAGAAATCCTACCTATTGTATATTTATAGTAACCTTTAATCGTCTTTTGAAATGCATCCTTTATAGTCTATGCCTGACCTCTGTTACAAAGCTGGATGTCTGAATAGACTATAGCCTTGGATAGTCTTGATGACCTCTTGATCAGTTAATTAGCATTCTTTCTTTTGGGATTGGGGCGTTGTAAAAAGATCCCAAAGCCCTCTACCTAAGCAGGGTTAACTGATGAACCACAGCAGGGAGCTGGATCACAATGTGGATTACTGCAGGGGCTGGATTCAATCAAACTTGTCCTAGCTTTGTTATGTTTGGGGGTAAAAGATCTTTAATGTAGTAATTGCATGCTGGTCAAGCTAAATGTTCATGTTAAAGTGTGCATATGACTGATCAAGTCACTTTCCCTGGTCATTTCTAATTGTGTGGGTTCATACAAAACAGGCATTCTGGTGACATTTGATCCTGACATTCGTTCAACATCTGTGCAATTTCAAAGCACGGACAATACACATGATGCCATCGAAATGTATTTCAAAGATACATCTGCCAGTTCTTACTGGTTTTCCAAGTGAATAAGGTTAGGGTTAGGGGGGTTAGGTGGCTAGTCTTCTTGTAGTAGTCTTCCTATAGGAGTCTTTTTGTAGTAGTCTTCTTATAGGAGTCTTTTTGTAGGAGTCTTCTTATAGTAGTCTTCTTATAGTAGTCTTTTTGTAGGAGTCTTCTTGTAGTAGTCTTCCTATAGTAGTCTTCTCGTAGGAGTCTTCTTATAGTAGTCTTCTCGTAGGAGTCTTCTTATAGTAGTCTTCTCGTAGGAGTCTTCTTATAGTAGTCTTCTCGTAGGAGTCTTCTTATAGTAGTCTTCTTGTAGTAGTCTTCTTATAGTAGTCTTCTTATAGTAGTCTTTTTGTAGTAGTCTTCTTATAGTAGTCTTCTTGTAGTAGTCTTCTTATAGGAGTCTTCTTATAGGAGTCTTCTTATAGTAGTCTTCTCGTAGGAGTCTTCTTATAGTAGTCTTCTTATAGGAATCTTCTTATAGTAGTCTTTTTGTAGTAGTCTTCTTGAAGTAGTCTTCTTATAGTAGTCTTCTTATAGTAGTCTTCTTATAGTAGTCTTCTTATAGTAGTCTTCTCGTAGGAGTCTTCTTATAGTAGTCTTCTTGTAGTAGTCTTCTTATAGTAGTCTTCTTATAGGAGTCTTCTTATAGTAGTCTTCTCGTAGGAGTCTTCTTATAGTAGTCTTCTTGTAGTAGTCTTCTTATAGTAGTCTTCTTATAGTAGTCTTCTTATAGTAGTCTTTTTGTAGTAGTCTTCTTGAAGTAGTCTTTTTGTAGTAGTCTTCTTGTAGTAGTCTTCTTATAGTAGTCTTCTTATAGTAGTCTTCTTATAGTAGTCTTCTTATAGGAGTCTTCTTATAGGAGTCTTTTTGTAGTAGTCTTCTTGAAGTAGTCTTTTTGTAGTAGTCTTCTTATAGGAGTCTTCTTATAGGAGTCTTCTTATAGTAGTCTTCTTGTAGTAGTCTTCTTATAGTAGTCTTCTCGTAGGAGTCTTCTTATAGTAGTCTTCTCGTAGGAGTCTTTTTGTAGTAGTCTTCTTGTAGTAGTCTTTTTGTAGTAGTCTTCTTGTAGTAGTCTTCTTATAGGAGTCTTCTTGTAGGAGTCTTCTTGTAGGAGTCTAGGTACAGTGGACAGAGCTATGCTTACAGCTGCAGAAACTGTTATAGGGAAAGAGCTTCTCACTGATCCAGACGGTCTCAATCTGTCAAGCTCAGAAAGTCCTGTTTTCCTTCTGGAGCGTCCTGGACACATGGAGGTTCTCCAGTTTACACACAGAAAAATGGCTTCAGGAAAAATAGGAAATGACAGACAGTATGCAGGAAATGAGGAGAAATCGCTTTGGGTGAGTTGTGGGGTGAACGATGTCTTCAGAGGGCGTGAAAGAAGACCTCAAAATGGAACATCTAATACCGGCAAACTGCTGTCCTTCCTAAAGACATGCTGAATAATAGATGAGATCCGAAAAGGAGTTTTAGATTCTCTGAAAAGGTCAATCACAAAGAAGGTAAATGTTCCACAAAAACAGGAAAATATACCCCCCAAAACCCCTCATCATTCATAAGTTTAGCCTACAAAGATATGTATTAAGGACATTGATGGAAAAGAGAAATAGTCAAAAGGACATTGTTGTGCACAGGAAGTCAAAGGGTTTGTACCAGCGTGTTGAAGGCTACTTTTACCTATAAGCAGGAGCTTTAGAGGGATTTGAAATGAAGTATTACAACTGTGGGGTTTGGGCTTTTGGTCCAGCTAGCTGCTAGAGTTGTTGTTCTAAATACACTTGAGAGAAAATCAGCGCAACTCTGAGCCGTAGCAAATATTGACCCTTGGCTAAACCTCTGAGCTGTCGTAGAGGTCAGGAAGCTTAATGGGTTGATCAATGTCCATTAACCTGTCATGGATCAATCTTCAGAGGACTGGCCTGTTCACCTGACAACTAGTCTCAGGGATTTATGGTGGCTTTTGGTCCAAATAATAATATGTTTCAGTTGTGAGATGCCTTTTAAAAATAACTTTGTAAAGTGGGCCTAGGGAGGTGAGTTATGAACTGTGGAGGGTTAAGATTGAGTTTGAAATCAGGGAACTGGAGGTTTTGGGCTTTTTTTTAAAGGAACATTTTTTATAAATATTTGGGGGAAAAAAGTTTTAGATTGGAAAGAATTCAGTCCTGCAGCCTTGACAAAATATTTTCAGAAAAAAAATCTAGGAAAAACTGTGAAACCGTTTGGTGTCAGTTTTTTTTTTTAAGAATGTGAAATGTTTTTGTGTCGTGTTTTGAAAAGAAAAGTTACATGAAGTTAAGAAAATCTTAATTAAAACGTTTTGACCAAGTTTTGAAGGGTTGAAAAAATGTTATAGGAAAAGAATCTCACTACTATTATTACTACTAAAATATTCTCACTACAGCAGCCTTGAAAAAAACGTTTTTTAATGGTTGAAAAAAATCAACTTTTTAACTTTCTTACTGTTCTCTACCTTCACAAGTTCCTAAGATTACCTCTGATTTGAATGAAAAAAGGTCCACATGTGGGGACCCCTTGTGAAATATGGCAACATTTTCTGTAATTGCAACATCTGGCATTGCGTTGCCCCAATGTTTTGGAGCCATAATGGATTTACCATGCAGTCGTTTTCCAGCGTGTCTTCTCCATTTCATCATCCTGAAACCCAGTGCAGTCAGACCCAAGCGCCATCATGGACTCTATACACTCTGAATGTGTTTCCCCAAGCTTTTGGAATGTAGAACCTCCCTCAGTTTTTGGTGAGAGGGTTGGAGCGTGGCGTTCCTTCCTCTGTTCCCTCACCACAGCCTGCAGTCACCAGGGGTTCTGCAGGATTCACCGTGTCTGGTCTCAACCATCACCGGGTTTCCTGGTTCTCTGTAGTATTACCCATTCTAATATCTTCCTCTCTTTAATTCTCTGTCTTTCAAACGTGTGTTCGTCTCCCCTCAGCATCTCCGTGATAAGATGAAACTATTCATGAGACCCATGGTTTCATCCACGGTGGATCCAGTACAAGCAGACCCTGTGCTGGCTTGTTGAGTCTTGTTAGCTGTAATGGTGGCTGTCTGTTCCCATCAGGTGGTGTGTGTCATGTACGAGGGTGCTGGTGGGGGGTTGTGGGAAAGGCAAAGTTTGGATCAATCAAGGAAAGCATCTGTCTTCTACAATACATCGTACGTTCTTTGAGTTTCAATATTGATTTGATTAGCGGTTTGGCTCGGAGACTTGTTCCTTTTTTACTTTCTCTGTGTATACATTGTGTTGTCCGTGTGGTTTAAATAACATTAGGATGAAACTTCTCATACATGTGATCTCTGGGGCTATGAATGTTTGTGATTGTCTTCAGACGTACTGAATACAAACACACAACACGCAGCTGCTGACAGAAACCATCTGGCCCTCAGTGATGGCTCAGGTCTGGAGGAGAACTGCAGGACCAGGCTGTGAACACTCTGCTATAGTCACATTACTCACTGATGACTGTGACCTTTGCATGCTTTCCAAAACCGTGCTGATGATGTCTGTCTCATGCTGATGGAACGTTATTCTGCATTTGCTGTTTGTGGCCAAGTGTTCTGTACTTTAGTGTTATAAAGGAGCTGTGATGTATAACCGAAATAACCTAATTCACCCTTCATCAGTGTCCTGCAGAGATAATACTGCGATTCCTTAGTTGCTGCGTGGCCAAAACAAAACGGTCTTGGATGAGACCTGCTCAAACACCAAGACCTTCAAAAGTACAATCAGATTCACGGAAATCAGCCATTTTTGAGGTGTTGTGAAATGTTCTAGTCTAATCTCCCACTAGTATGCTTTTTGTATTTGAGTTTGTTGCCCCAGATTTTAGGACTAAGTTGAGAACAGCCAGTTGGGGACTTGAGGTCTGTTGGCTGGATATTCTGTTAGACAGGTAGATTTAGCTATATAAGGACACATTCTGCTTTCAAGCTCTTGGCTCAATCTTTGAAATGGATGTGATACCTGAGACGAATTAAGGAGTTGGGCAAAAGTAATCTGTACTCTCACTGAATTTGACAACCTGAAATGCGGAGAGAAAAAACAACAAAAAACTGATTAGCCCTAATCCAAGTGAAGGTTAAAGGTCAGAGGTCGTTGAACAGGAAGTGAGATAGCTATGGGCCTCTGTATCCATTTAAACTCTAAGCTGGAGAGGTGTGGGAACCTGGGAATGATTACGTTTTCAAAGGGCCAACTAGAACCATGTGGACCCCAACACCAGGACTCCAGTGCCTTGTGAAGAATAGCCAATCAAGGATGCAGCACCTAGCTAGCTTAACGTGCGCTGTGATAGTGTTGCTTTCCACCCAGCCCTTTTGTGTGCTTGTGTGTCGTGTGTGGCATCACCCAGCCCTTCCGTGTGTGTGTGTATGTGTGTGTGCATCACCCGGTGCTCGTTGTGTTGTGTGTGTCATCGGTATAGCATTACCCCCCAGCCCCTCTGTGTTGGTTGTGTGTGAGGCATAGTGTGGTGTCAATCACCCAGCCATCTTGTGCAAGTGTGTGTGATGCGTCACCCAGCCTCTCGTAGTGTGAGTGCATCACCCAGACCTCTCGTATGTGTGTGCACGTGTGTGTGCGATCTTATCAGTCTCCTTGTGGTGTTAAATTGTTGTCGCAATGAAAACAGTTCCCAGATATTTATCGTATGACGGACGTACCGCCTCAAGCCCTGTGTGTGTGTCGTGTGTGCACGTGTGTGTGTGCATTACCAGCTACTCGCGGGTGTGAGATGTGAGTGGGCTGACCTTACATAGACCTTGTGGCAACTGGTATTATTATAATGTACAAATCACAGCAGGCACACCACATATCCAATATTCTTTCATCAGAGCAAAGACGAGAAGCCCTGTGCGCCAGGCGTGACCGTGCGATGTAGTGGTGCCCGTCTTCACCTGCGTTGCTGTGATAGTGTGTGGAGTCACCCAGCTCCTCGTGTGGTCATGGTAGATTGTGTGTGTTGTTGATTGTGTTGAATGATCGGCATTTGTGTGTGTGTGCATGTGTCATCCAGCTTCTTGTGTGTTCTCCATGTTAGTCTCATACATCGTTGGTACACCATCCAACCTGGTTGTATTGTACTTGAGATCTATTCATACCTGCAGAAAACGTTGGTCTAACGCGCTAATACTTTGTTTTTACCGCTCTAGCGCTGGTTACGTTTCTGGTGAACGATATCTGTAACTTTCTGAGGCTGTTGAGTTGTTGCTGTTGCACGTCTCTCCCAACATGCTGCTTCCCATCGCTGCCAGCTTAAAGACAGGCTGCTCGGAGTTTGTTTTCCTTGGTTAGATAACCTCCTTCTCTTGCATTGATTGTGCTGCTCTTTGACACCCGTATTAATTGGGGGACTAGCGTCCTGACAGCCAGGGATTCAGCTCGCTGTTAACAACAGCGAGGGTCCTGCTGGGCACAGCGCCCAGCCTGGCTGAATCCAGACTGCCAATCACGCCATGGGCTTGCTGTGCCGGCAATGTCGCAAGGACGATCAATCCCATAATGATCTCTCCTCCTTCCTGGTTGTCTGCAACCAAGCAGAACTTGAGTTGACGTGTGTATTGTCCTCCTGCATTTCTTCTTTAAATGGAGTTACTGCCTGGGGGCGAAGACAGTTTGCGCCAACAATGGGCCGTGTCAGGATGTCCAAGAGGCAACAGATGGATCTGGATCAAGCTGAGGATGCAGGAGGGAGACGAAAAAGGGAGAGACGGAAGGGAGAGAGGGAGAGAGGGGGGAGAGAGATGAGTGATGAGGGGGGGAGGGAGGAATGAGAGTAGAGGGGAGAGAGAGGAAAAGGGAAGAGAGAAAGATGAGAGGGGGGAGGGAGAGGTAGGGGAAGGGAGAGAGGAAGGAGAAAGAGGAATGGAGGAGGCAGAAAGAGGAGGATGGCAGTGGAGGGAAAAGGAGGAGGATGTAGAGTAGGAGAGAGGAGGGGAGAGAGGACGAGAGGAGGGAGTGAAGAGGAGGACTGCTTAGAAGAACTCTGGGCTGTCTTGTGTCAGCCTAAAGCGCCTCAGCGCAGGCCTGGGGCTCGGGTTCGTAAAGTAGCTTTCTCAGTGGTTTGGGAATTACAACATTGTTGTTAATGGTGACTGTACCCTTTTACACAGTCGTGAGAAAGAGCCATGTGTTGATATTTTATGCATATGCATTAGGTCCAATGCGCCTGAAGAATGACACGATTGGAGGCTTGAAGGACTGATTTGTTACCGGGTCCATTAGGAATGCATAACAGGAGCCTTTCACATGTATTGTTGTTAAAACTGCAGTATGGGACATGGTTTGGATGAAGTAGCGGGCAAATGACGGTTTCTTGTAAGCATTTCTTAGAGTAATAATTGGCTGTTTTCACCAAGATTTCATCATATGAAACATTATCGTCTCATGTCAATCCAGGTCGTGAGAGAGCTAAATGTTTTGGTTCCACAAAACAATAGCTAAGCCAGGAGGATTTGCAAATGTTTCAAGATATCAAGTGAAACGAAACATTTATAAACTTGCCAAAATGTTTTTGCTTAAAGCCCAAACACTTTTATTTAGTGTGCATCACTGTCATTGCATGCCATCATCGTTGTGCAATGATGTTGCTCAATCTATTGGATTAGTATTGCTTTCTCTTTTTTTAGTCTGATAACATCTTCATCCTTCTGGAATGTGAACGAATAATACTTGGATTCATGCGTCTTTTGGAATTTCCTTTGCAAAGTTAAAGTTGTGAATCATAAACCTATTGGATGTTTTTGTGAATGTCTAAAATCACAAATATAAACCCAGTCTGTTTAATGAGTTATCGGTCCCTGTGCACTGAAAAGATTCATGAATCTTGCCGGTTTGAACTGTTTTGAGGATGTGGACGCAGGTCTGATTCATTTGTATAGTTGAGTCCTCAACTCAGGCTGTCTACAGGAAGAAGTCTCACAGAGAAGTTTCAATCATTTGTTTTGTTCACGTATGTTTTTGACTGGAGACATCAAGGTTGGTTAGTTTCCTGATCTTAAACGACCCTGAAATCATTTGAGATTTACAATGTTAGTATATATCTACACCTGCTGCTTCTTCTAGAGTGAAAGTAGGCTGTAATCCAAGTATTTGAATCTAGTATTTGAGAAACTCTCTCATCTTGTATCTATTCACTTTCTTAGCTCTCCTGCTCTGGGAGAAAGAGGGGAATTTTCTCCACTTCTGCATGACTGAGTAATATTCTCCCTGGGACCTCAGAGAGATGACATGATGAGAGGAGGAGAGACAGGGGGAGGAGAGGGAGTACAGACAGGGGGAGGAGAGGGAGTACAGACAGGGGGAGGAGAGGGAGTACAGACAGGGGGAGGAGAGGGAGTACAGACAGGGGGAGAGGAGAGGGAGGGTGAGGAAAGGGGGGGAGAGTGGGAGAAGAGAGGGATGGAGAGAAGGAGTAGGAGTGGGAGAGGGGAAAGGGGAAGGGGGAGGAGAGGGAGAGACGAGAGGGTAGGGGAGGAGAAGGAGTGGGGAGAGTGGGAGAAGAGAGGGATGGAGAGAAGGAGTAGGAGTGGAGAGAGGGAGAGGAAGGGGGCAGGGAGAGGAGAGACCGAGGAGGGTTAGTGTAGAGAGAGAAGAAAAAGAAGAAGAGGAGAAGGAGTGGGAGAGGGGGAGACGAGGAGGGGAGCAGAGAAGAGAAGATGGGAGAGGGGAGGTGCAGCAGGAGACAGAGAGAGATTGGAATGCCTGAGGTGGATTTCTCCCTAAATGAAAAGCAGGTGACTGTGTATTGTCAGGGAGGGGGGCGGAGGGAGCAGAGGGGTGGAGGAGCAGGAGGGGGGCGGGAGAGCAGGGAGAGCAGCAAGGCGGGGAGAGGTGGAAGGGAGAGGTGGAGAGTCAGAGGAAGCAGGGAGCAGGGTGGAGGGAGCAGGGTGGAGGGTGGAGGGAGAGGTGGAGAGAGCAGGGAGGAGGGCGGAGGGAGTAGGGGAGAGGCAGAGGAAGCAGGGAGCAGGGGTGGAGGGGTGAGCAGGAAGGAGGTGGAGAGAGAGCAGGGTGGAGGGTGAGGGAGGAGGGAGGAGGCGAGGGAGCAGGAGAGGGAGCAAGGGAGGGAACGAGGGAGGGGAGGTGGAGAAGGAGGAGAAAAGAAGTGAGGAAAGGAAAGAGGAGAGATGCGTGGAGAGAGAAACCAGGGGCGGAGGGGAGCAGGGAGGAGGTGAGCCCTCACGTGAGCATACTTTCATTCTGAAACCGAAGCTGCAGTAGTAGTCTGTTCTCAACCCTCCTAGCTCAGCCCTCCTCGCCTTCACATCAAGCATATGACCATCAACACCTCACTCTCATACAAGCTGCAGGATATCACTCCAAGTCTCAGAAATATCACAGCCATATCACCTGACAAATATCACAGCCATATCACCTGACAAATATCACAGCCCCATCACATGACAAATATCACAGCCCCATCACCTGACAAATATCACAGCCATATCACCTGACAAATATCACAGCCATATCACCTGACAAATATCACAGCCATATCACCTGACAAATATCACAGCCATATCACATGACAAATATCACAGCCATATTACATGACAAATATCACAGCCATATCACATGACAAATATCACAGCCATATCACATGACAAATATCACAGCCATATCACATGACAAATATCACAGCCATATCACATGACAAATATCACAGCCATATCACATGACAAATATCACAGCCATATTACCTGACAAATATCACAGCCATATCACCTGACAAATATCACAGCCATATCACCTGACAAATATCACAGCCCCATCACCTGACAAATATCACAGCCCCATCACATGACAAATATCGCAGCCGTATCACCTGACAAATATCACAGCCCCATCACATGACAAATATCACAGCCATATCACCTGACAAATATCACAGCCATATCACCTGACAAATATCACAGCCATATCACATGACAAATATCACAGCCATATCACCTGACAAATATCACAGCCATATCACATGACAAATATCACAGCCATATCACCTGACTGCCAAAGCTGAAATCATATCTTTGGAGACAAGCCTGGAATGTGAACATTTGCAAGTCAAGTATTGATGTCCATGGGAGATTAAATGTTACAGAATATAGATTATTTTTTTATTTGGCTTCAGGAAGTTGGAGTGTTTTTGGAAAGTCTTGGCCAGGGGGGCTAACGTGCGGTCGGTTAGCCGTCTTTATGGGCAAAGGGTAACGCTGCTCAGCCAACCCACCGCTAAGTAAACATATTAGTCATAAGAAATGGTCTCTTTGGCTTCCTTGCCTGAGTGCCGGTAATCCAAACGTTCAGGAAATCTTAATCCCGTGTCATCGTTTTGACTTGTGCAGATAGCAGCTAATTACAATCAGACGTAAGCTCCTACAATAGTCTCTTTGTCAAGACTTTGTTTGAAATGCACCATGGAGTGTAAACATCACTTTGGGCATACAATCTTGTCTATGGATGTGGCTTTGCTGCCTCAAATACAACTTTTGGCGTCTTGTTTGTGCAGGGATCTTATCGCTTTCTCCTTGGGAACCCTGGTCTGTCATTCAGGCCTGTGCGTGGGGTGAATAATTCAGTCATCTCTCAGGCAGATGCCTGTCTTGTCTTTTACACCCAGCACAGTGTGAATCCTCCTCGGGTCTGACTTGCAACTGAACCTACGGAACATTTGACCAATAAGAGACATTGATACCATGACATCATCGTTATTCCCAACACACGGACGCCACACGACTGCAGGAGGAGATGCAGCGTCATCTGTGGATGTGGTCGTTGTGGATGTGGACATTGTGGATGTGGACATTGTGGATGTGGACATGGATGTTTTGACCTGATACACGACGTAGCTATTTTGCATGGGAGTGTAAACGTGAAGCGTGGCTTCCTGGTGTGTCCACGATGACAGGGACAGGCCGCTGGAACAACAGCCCATGGTTCATGGAAGTCGTTGACTGCTGTATCAAGAGGCATTCCTGGGCAGACCCCAGGCCTCACCATGGCTAGGTGGGGGTGGGTGGAGTGTTGGTTGATGTGGGGGTAGCAGTGAGGGTGGGAGCAGAGGTGGGGTGTTGGTAGATGTGGGGGTAGGAGTGAGGTAGAGGGTCTCCACAGACACAGCTACGTGTCCGTCTGATTGGACCCAGAGATTTGTTGGCTTTTCAAATGAACCCAGTGTGGCCAAACCCCACCCTGTCCACCCCACCCGCTTACAGACAAGGTGATGCAGACCACACCTCCTCCAGACCCCACCTCCTCCTCCTCCAGACCACACCTCCTCTTTTAGACCCCACCTTCTCCTCCTCCAGACCCCATCCCCCCCTGCAGACCCCATCTCCTGCTCCAGACCCCTCCTCCTCATTCAGACCCCTCCTCCTCTTTTAGACCCCACCTTCTCCTCCTCTAGACCCCATCTCCTCCTGCTCCAGACTCCATCTCCTTCTCCTACTCCAGACCCCACCTCCTCCAGACCCCATCTCCTCCTCCTCCAGACCACACCTCCTCTTTTAGACCCCACCTTCTCCTCCTCTAGACCCCATCTCCTCCTGCTCCAGACTCCATCTCCTTCTCCTACTTCAGACCCCACCTCCACCAGGGGACAGCCACACATCCTGTAGCCCAGTATCACATTTCCGAGTAGGGGTCTGTTGTTGTCACGTGAACCTGTGAGGGGGGAGAGGGAGAAGCTCTGGGAAGATGGGAGGATGTAGTGAAGGGAGAGTGGGAGGAGACAGAGAGGACTGTGTTCTATGGAGGGGGGAGGGAAGGAGGAGGTAGGTAGGAGGGAAAGGGGGATAAGAGGTCAAAGGTGAGGTCCCCTCTGGCTGAAGTGCATTTAGGAGATGAAGGAGCACAGATTTGTGGGAGAGAGAACAGGCGGGGAAGGGGGGAAGAGGAAGGGGGGGTTTCTAACAGGGTAAAGGGGACGTGCTGGGGGAGAAGAGGATGGGGTGTATCTGAGTGGGGGTGGTCTGGCTGGACAAGGAGGAAAGGCATCACACACACACTCACACATTCACACACACTCACTCTATCCCCGCTGTAGCAGATGGGCTCTGCAGCAGTGGCCTCTGTGTCGTCCTGCAGTTACACTCTCCCACAGGGTGTCCCAGACCCCCCCCCCCCCTCTGGTGGCCCCCGCCCCTCTGCTGTGTGGCCCCGCCTCTCTGCTGTATGGCCCCGCCCCTCTGCTGTGCAGAGCTGAGTCTTATTCCACTGTCCAGGGGTCCACGTCCCCTGTTACTGTACTGTCTAGGACAGGGGCTCTGTATTGACACTGGCCTGATGGAAGGAAAGCAGCATTTGGTTCAGTTTTTACTTGTCCATGCTGTTCCATTGCATCTCATTTGCACTCTGAATGCCCACTGGCTGCTTTGTAACCCATACCTACCACAGTCGTGTCATTACTAAAAGCTGACAACGTTATTTTTCCCCAAATTAAGTGGGAGGTTTTTTTTTACGGTTACCGGGCAACAGACTGCTGTGCGCAGCAGTCGTGCTCAATACAGGCCACAAGTGAGTCGTTAGTGGCCCCATGTTTCTCTTAAACTATCTATTACCCAGACGGCAGAGCGTTTTTACAGACACTTGGATTTCAACCGCTTTGTGTGGGGTGTGGAATTGGTTTAAAAGAGAACTGTCTTTCAGTCCACTGTAGATGTGTGTCTGTGTGTACCTGACAGGTATAAACTAAACCACTCAGTTCCACATCTCACCTCTCAGATGAGATGATCTGCAGGTGATTCTCTGTCCAGAAGTTTGAGCTGTTGTCACCTGAGGAACTGAGAATGAAGCTCTGGTCGGCTTAAAGTCCGAAGAGGAAACTCTGAATCTGAACTCTGAAGAGGTTTCTGAAGGTGACGTTATCCAGCAGCAACGTTTCCTCATTCAGCCTTCCTCATGTCTCCTGCAGAACTTGTCACCACCTGGGTCTGGACTAAGCACTTTTACACACTAGACTGACACCTGGACTAAGCACTTTTACACACTAGACTGACACCTTTGCATACATTTGTTCTCAGGTCTGTCAGTGTAGTAGGTTGAAGATCATGTTTGTGGAGATTCTAAAGAAGGTTGCCAAGAGGGTTATTAAGTAGAAAGTAAAGACAAACTGTAAGAGATGTGTGATGTCACTTTGCAACCAGCCAACATTTGAGAAGCAAATTGCATTCCATTTTGGCAGAAAAACCCGATAATTTTGGTTAGTCGAAAGACATGTTGCGAACTGCAGTTAATTTGTGCTTCGGCTGGAAAAGTAATCTACCACAACACAAGTGTGAATGTACAACCTGGGACAGCGGTTTGGGACAGCAGTTTGGGACAGTCTGGGACAGTCTGGGACAGCAGTCTGGGACAGCAGTCTGGGACAGCAGTCTGAGACAGCAGTTTGGGACAGTCTGGGACAGTCTGGGACAGCAGTCTGGGACAGCAGTCTGGGACAGCAGTCTGGGACAGCAGTTTGGGACAGTCTGGGACAGCAGTCTGGGACATCAGTCTAGGACAGCAGTTTGGGACAGTCTGGGACAGCAGTCTGGGACAGCAGTCTG
>BROE01000022.1:2561722-2585649 GCA_036571765.1 Plecoglossus altivelis
CTAAGCACTTTTACACACTAGACTGACACCTGGACTAAGCACTTTTACACACTAGACTGACACCTTTGCATACATTTGTTCTCAGGTCTGTCAGTGTAGTAGGTTGAAGATCATGTTTGTGGAGATTCTAAAGAAGGTTGCCAAGAGGGTTATTAAGTAGAAAGTAAAGACAAACTGTAAGAGATGTGTGATGTCACTTTGCAACCAGCCAACATTTGAGAAGCAAATTGCATTCCATTTTGGCAGAAAAACCCGATAATTTTGGTTAGTCGAAAGACATGTTGCGAACTGCAGTTAATTTGTGCTTCGGCTGGAAAAGTAATCTACCACAACACAAGTGTGAATGTACAACCTGGGACAGCGGTTTGGGACAGCAGTTTGGGACAGTCTGGGACAGCAGTCTGAGACAGTCTGGGACAGCAGTCTGGGACAGCAGTCTGGGACAGCAGTCTGGGACAGCAGTCTGAGACAGTCTGGGACAGCAGTCTGGGACAGCAGTCTAGGACGACAGTCTGGGACAGCAGTCTGAGACAGTCTGGGACAGCAGTCTGGGACAGCAGTCTAGGACGACAGTCTGGGAGAGCAGTTTGAGACAGCAGTCTGGGACAGCAGTCTGAGACAGTCTGGGACAGTCTGGGACAGCAGTCTGAGACAGTCTGGGACAGCAGGTTGGGACAGCAGTCTGGGACAGCAGTCTGGGACAGTCTGGGACAGCAGTCTGGGACAGCAGTCTGGGAGAGCAGTCTGGGACAGCAGTCTAGGACAGCAGTTTGAGACAGCAGTCTGGGACAGAGGTCAGGGATAGTGGTTTGGGACAGTGGTTTGAGACGGCAATCTGCTGGAAACATGACCGCTCTCGCTGTGTCAGCAGATTGGTCTATTCTCTCTGTCACCGTTGAAGTTAGAGAGTTGAATGTTGAGTCAGGATGAAGGTGTGTTGTACAGTAGGTCATAATACTTCACCCTCTGTGGAAACCCTGTTAACGTCTGGGAACTGGGGTTTCATGCGTGTCGGTGTGTGTCTGTCTCTGATGCTGAAGTGAATGCAACACCTTGTTTGTTTCTGTGTGTCATCATACGGGGTTAGAAAGCTACTGTTTAATGGGAGTTAGGTCTCACATGGATCACATGATAATAGCAAAAAGAAGATGGCCACGAATTAGTGCTCATGAATTGAAGAAAGATGGTTTGGTCTTTCAGCAAGTAACTAAGATTTGAACCCTCAATGTCCTTACCTGCATGGCCAAGACACCAGCAGTCAATTAGTAAACATACCAATATTGTGTGTGTGCAGTGTGTGTACATGTGTGTGTGTGTGTGTGTGTGTGTGTGTGTGTCATTGCATGTGCCCTGTGCCGTGTAGTGTAGTGTTGTGGTGTATTGTGTGTGTGTGTACATCGGTGTGTGTTTGTGTTCCTGTATGCTGATACATGTGTGTGTGAGGGAGGTGTTAACAGTGGGTGTGTGTGTGAGAGAAAAAGAGTGTGTGTGTGTTTGTGTGGCGTGTGTGTGTGTGTTTTTTTTTTTTTGTGTGTGTGTTTTTTTGAGTGTGTGTGTGTGTGCAATGTGTGTGTGCATCAATGTGTGGTCAGTGTGTGTGTGTGGGTTGCAGTGTTGTTGTGTGTGTGTGTCATGTGTGTGTGTGCAGTGTTGTGTGGTGTGTAGTGTGTGTTGTGTGTGTGTTCATGTGTGTGTGTGTGCAGTTTGTGTGTGTGTGCAGTGTGTGGGTGTGCACTTGTAGGGGGCGGACTGTTTAGGTTCCTGTTCCCAGGAGATTAGTGCTTCAGCAAGGGGTGTGTGTGTGTGTATTGGCAGTGAGGGGTGTGTGTGTTTGTGTTTTTGTTTGTGTGTGTGTGAATGGGGGGTGGGGGTGGGTGCAGTCGCTGAATGTTTTTTTTGTTTGTGTGTGTGTGAATGGGGGGTGGGGGTGGGTGCAGTCGCTGAATGTTTTTTTTGTTTGTGTGTGTGTTTGTTCCTTGTGTGTGTGTGTACTGGCTTTGGCCCTGGGCACACTGGGGAACCTATTGGAGCTGCCTTCCTTTGTACAGAGAGGGATGGAGGCAGGGCATGTGTGGAGGCAGGGCAGCGATGACATGGACATTTGTATTGGTTGGCAACCCTGTGGACTACATTCCACAGAGACACGCCTTGTGAACTCGTATAGCCTCCAACAATCGAGCCCAGCTCCCTCTGCCCTCGTGTACTCTACCTTTCTGCTCTCTCTCCTTCTTGTTCTGTCTCTCTGTCTCTGTCTCTCTGCCTCTATGTCTCTCTGTCTGTCTCTCTTCTTGTCTCTTGCTCTGTCTCTGCCTTCTTCTCTCCTCTCTCCTCGTGCCTCTCTGCCGCTCTGCCTCTCTGTCTCTCTATCTCTCTATCTCTCTGCCTGTCTGTCTATCTATCTCTCTGCCTCTCTGCCTCTCTGGCCTCCCCCATCCCCTGTCCTTTCATCACGTCAGCTTCTGTCTCTCTATCTCTCTGCCTCTCTATCTCGCTGCCTCTCTATCTCTCTGCTTCTCTGTCTCTCTGCCTCTCTATCTCTCTGCCTCTCTATCTCTCTACCCTCTCTGTCCTACGCCATCCAGACAAACCCTGCTGCCCCCTGCCATCCCCGCACTCCCCCTCTCTACAATAAACAGGTCTGGAACGCTTTGACTCTCCCGGAATGAACGGAAACAATCAAGTCCATGAAGGGAACCCTGCATTGTCTTCAGCGTTTATTTACGTGGCATTTAGGGGGTAAACAATGGATCTGGGTCTGTTATATTTTGGCGCCAAAACAGAGGGGCTGTTTGGCTTGCTGAGAGAGTGGGTGCGAAGGTGCTTCCAACCCCCCACGCCCACCACCCCCACAAACACAGACACTGATGGGAATTAAACCCCAAGTCCATTTGGCACAAGCTGCCCCCAGACCATGACCCCAGCCCCCCCACACACACACACTCACACTCACACGCATAAAGAAGAGAAAGTAACTGGATTAGCATGTGATGGAACATGGCAGACTCTAGAGGGTATGGTAGGGTGTTCACAAAGTGCTTCCCTAACCCTCTCACCCCTCTTTCTCCCCTCCCTGCTCTCTCTCTCCCAGCTCTGCTCTCTCCCCCCTCCCTGCTGTCTCACCCACTCCTGTCAGGATGGTTGGGGGAGGGGAGGGGAGGGGGGGGAAGAGAGGGGGAGGGGGAGAACACTAGATGTCTGTTTTCAGGGTACTCTTTAGACTGTCAAAGACGCTTATGAATAGACTGAGATTGAGACATTTTGCCTGTCGTGTGTGTGTGTGTCCCCTCCTCCTGTCACACTGTCTGAAGGCGTGAAAGACTCAAATGTGAAGTTCACTACCATGTCTGTGTGTGTCTATGTCTTTGCTGTGTGTGTCTGCGTGTCTGTGTCTGTGTGTGCCTGTCTGTGTGTGTGTGTCTGTGTGTGTGTGCCTGTCTCTGTGTGTCTGCGTGTCTGTGTCTGTGTGTGTCTGTGTGTGTCTGTGTCTGTGTCTGTGTCTGTTTCTGTGTCTGTGTGTGCCTGTCTGTGTGTGTGTCTGTGTCTGTGTGTGCCTATCTGTGTGTGTCTGTGTCTGTGTGTGCCTATCTGTGTGTGTCTGTGTCTGTGTGCGGTATGTCTGTGTGTGTCTGTGTGCGGTATGTCTGTGTGTGTCTGTGTGCGGTGTTGTTGATTTTCTTTTCATTCAAGCACGTTCACACATGACGATGTTAGCTTAGGTGTGCTTGATGCATGTAGGCCGATGGGCTTGTTGATGTTCATATTCGCTTTAAGACTTTCTGCTCAGGGAGAGCGAGGGTAGCTAAGACCTGGTATCATGAATCACAACCACAAAGTTGACGAGAGATCTCAGGGGCCCCAAGGATCTGCGTTTCTATAGCGACCGTGTAAACAGACTGACTAGGTGGCCGGAGAGGGCCGAGGCCGCAACCATGGCAACGCCGCTGAGCGATTTAGATCAAGACAGATTAAAGTGGAACCCCTGCATGGAAGAGGGAATCTGGTCCTAATCTCACATATTTAGGAAGGGTATGAATGATAAATACATCACAAATCCACATAGATTGTGGACCCAAACATGGAGGTTCATCACTCTGAGATATGACTTTGGATACTTTATACTGCAAACTTTATAATTCAAACACTTGATTCTCTATGATTATGTCACCGGACTGTGATTGAAAAAGAAGAGGAAAGATTTGATTGGCTAAATTTCTCTGTTGTCAGCTTGAAGGACAGAATGTGAACCGTGAGTTGAGTTCTGAGAACAGCAAAAGTCACTTTGGGACAATCCTGTGGGTTTGGGTGTAATGGCAGCTGTGGTTGGCAGGTGCTAGGTAGATAGAATGCTACCTGTGGAACAGGTGCTAGGTAGATAGAATGCTACCTGTGGAACAGCAGTGCTACTCTGGCAGACAGTGGTGTGGTTATCATCCTGAGGAGCCTGGACATAAACACTGGTTATTTCTGCACCCAGAAACCTCCTATTGAGATGATGAGCTCTGCTGAAGAGTTCTGTTTCATTTAGGGCCTATTTATCCATGTGAATCATTCACAAGCTTTAACATTTGACAGTGTCCACACACACACACACACAGCCCCCTCCAAATAAACAAACAGTGGTCTCCCAGCGCAGCAGGAGGTGAACAGTGTTGGCAGTGAGGCTGGTGTAAGATGCCAGATTGAATTCTCACAGTGCTGCCTCTCCATGAGTAAGGCTAACCAGACCAGGCTAATCATGCTGCCTCTCCATGAGTAAGGCTAACCAGACCAGGCTAATCATGCTGCCTCTCCCTGAGTCATGCTAACTAGACCAGGCTAATCAGTACTGCTTCTGAGTCAGGCTAACTAGACCAGGCTAATCAGTACTGCTTGTGAGTCAGGCTAACTAGACCAGGCTAATCAGTACTGCTTCTGAGTCAGGCTAACTAGACCAGGCTAATCGTGTTATGTGGTGGTGTGGCTAAACCCAGAGGCAGGGTAAAGGAAGTGTCTCTGGTGTCTCTGAGAGACATACACCCTGATTATGATGACCATGTTCTGTAAATCAAGGCTTAATTAGGGGATGCATTTTAACGTACAGTACAGTAGGTGCTCCACGACACTGAAGGTAACCTCCACCTCACCTACAGGTGTCACAGTCTATGACATGTGACCCTGACACCTGACTTGAAGAATGCTAGCAACCTGCTAGCTGTGGAGGGAATAACAGCCCAGATCCCCTAGACCTGAGAACCAGACTAAAGCCTTCCTGTCCACCCAACAGACGTCTCCAAACATAAATCTGCCTTCGCAACCGGGGGGGTCTGGAGGAATGAGAGAGGAAGCCAGGAAACCGAGAGGGGGGAGGGACAGGGGGGAGGGACCGGGGGGAGACGAGAAAACGAGCTTGGAGGCCAGACGAAGTCGGAGTGAGGAGAGAGAGATGTGGAGAAGTGCCCAGAACAGCAGACGATGAGGCGCATAGGGAACAGGGGGGAGAGCAGGATGAAGGGCGGGGGAGAGGGGGGAGTAACGGGGGGAGAAGGTTGAGGAACGAGGGGGGTGGGTGAGGACTGACAGAGGAGCAAGATGGAGATGAGAACGAGAGGGATCTTTCACCGAGACAGAGGGCTGATAAACTCCAGAGGGAGTGTGTGTAAACAGCGAGCGCTTCGGTCAGATGCATGTCGTGTGCTCGCTCAGCGCTCACCAGCCATCCGCATCACGATTCACAGAGTTCCGAGGTCAACTGCAGCTGGGCCAGCTGTCCGGCCTCCAGTCAGGCCAGACTCTGGCGTGCAGGTCGTCTGTATCGGCATGACGCCATGCTGGGCAGCTCCCTGGCTGTTCCTCCTTGTCATCCTCCCTGCCTCTTCCAGCCCTCATAGAGCGGCAAAATGTGCCGGCCACATGGCCATCCAGAGCTCTCTTCGGCCTCCACACAGCCCCCTCTCTCCAGCCTCCACACAGCCCCCTCTCTCCAGCCTCCACACAGCCCCCTATCTCTGGCCTCCACACAGCGCCCTCTCTCCAGCCTCCACACAGCCCCCTCTCTCCCCTGGGCTTCCTGCCTTGAAGAGGCATTCAATAAGCGCTCCTCATTTCCCTCCTGTGGTTCATCCCCTTAGTCCACGTGGTTCACAGACCTTTGGATTCAAGAGGTCTTACAGACCACTGAGAGTCTGGAAGACACTCACACACACACACCTGCAGACGGGCTGATCTACCTGGGAGTCTACTGTCACACCGGCTGCTCTGGGTCACATTCCAGACAGGTGACCTGCAGGAAGCACCCTGCTGTGAGATACTTTGTTTTCTGAACAAGCCTCAGTTCCATTAGCCTGAGAGCTGTGCCGGACCAGGGCGTCACAGGGAGAGTAAACACCCCTCTGAGCTAGGCTGGGATGAAGACCAGCTGAGCAAACACTCAGAGGAAGTGACGTCACAGGCCAACTCCCCCACGTTGCCCTGTAAGGGGGGGTGGCCGACTACTGAGAAGGAACCTGCAGCAGGGTTTGAGTCGAGGCCAAACGTCACCGGAGACAATCGTCCTTCGACTTGCCTTCTCCGTCACCCCGACTCCCCCAACAGAGCAGCAGGTCTGCTGACAGACAAGAAGGAGGGAGGGGGAGAGAAGGCGAAGGGGAAAGAGGCTGAGAGAGAGATACTGAGACGGAGAGAGAGAGATGGAGAGAGACAGTGAGGGAGAGAGGGAGACAGAAAGAGGGAGTAAGTGAGACAAAGGGAGAGAGGGAGAGAGGGAAACAGAGAGAGAGGGAGATATACTGAGACAGAGAGAGGGAGAGAAACTGAGACAGAGAAAGAGAGGGAGAGAGACTGAGACAGAGAGAGGGAGATATAGAGAGGGAGATAGAGAAAGAGAGGGAGAGAGAGAGACTAAGACAGTAAGAGGGAGATAGAGAAAGAGAGGGAGAGAGACTGAGACAGAGAGAGGGAGATAGAGAAAGAGAGGGAGAGAGACTGAGACAGAGAAAGAGAGGGAGAGAGACTGAGACAGAGAAAGAGAGGGAGAGAGACTGAGACAGATACTTCTCACAGGAGAAGGAAAACAGTCGACCGCAGACTGGGGTCTCTCTGGGGGCAGGCGATAGTCAGGTTGGAACCTTCTAGAAAGGCTTACACAACACACCTGCAGCAAGGGGAAAGGGAGGGGGAGGGGGAGGAAGAGGAAGGAGGAGGGAGGGAGAGGGAAGGAGGTAGTTCCATCCAGTAACATTCTGTTCTTAGTCAAAAGAGGGCAGATATTTTGCAGAAGGCATGTTCATAGACTCATATTGTCCTCCGGACTTGAAGTGTTTGAAGTTGTGTAGGTTCCGAGTTGGCTTGGGAGGAAATCAGTTGATAATAACTGAAACACTTGAGTGTGTTGAGGCTGGCTCCATGGTGATGTTCTCATCCTGTCCAGAGACAGGAGGCTGAGGTTTGAAGATCCTGTCGCTTGGCGGCCTCATCTTAATAGGAACGCTGAACAGCCAGAGAATGAAGAAGTGGACTTTTAGACAGTTTGGGTTCGAACCATATCTCACTCTGACAGTTATAGCGCACACATAATATACCGTGATTCATTTCGCAGACGTTTTTATCCAAAGCGTCGTACAGGCTGGGAGTTGAACCCGGAAACTCCTAAAGTGAAATTCTCAGGCTCAGAGCTGCACCTACCTCATCACGCAGCCCTCATCCACGTACAGACAGTCTGATGCTTGTCACTTAACGCTGTTTCCTGTTTCCTGTTTCCTGTTGTGTGTGCAGCCTGAGGAGTTTGATGCCGTCCATTCCCACACCTTCAGGGTGAAGACCTTTAAGAAGGGGAAGCACTGTGGAGCCTGCAAGCAGACAGTCAGCCAGGAGGGCCTCATCTGTAGAGGTCAGTACCCTGCCTTCCCAACCATGACCCCTGACCCTGCCTTCCTAACCCTGACCCTAACCCCTGACCCTACCTCCCTGACCCCTGACCCTGACCCTGCCTTCCTAACCCTGACCCTAACCCCTGACCCTATCTCCCTGATTCCTGACCCTGCCTTCCCAACCCTGAGCCTAACCCCTGACCCCAGACCTGTTCCCTCTAGACCCAGATCCCACACCTGTACCCCGGACCCCCAGTCAGTATGAATATGACAACACTGTTATTACCTGTACTTGTCCTTGAGCAGGTCTGTAAACTTCATCTGAATCAGTCAAAAGTGACAAACCTTCCCCACCAGATCTGGGTGATGTTCTCTCTGCTGTCCAGACATCTGAGGTCCAGCGCTGACCTAGTTTAGACTCACTGTTCAGACGCAGCCAGACTGTCCTGTCTGTCTGGAGGGTTTGAGGAGGTGTCCAGGTGTGGGATCCTGCTGTAGGTGTGGTGTTAGACCACATCCCTCTCCAGCTGTGTGGTAGAGGCCTCCGTATACCGTGGCTCCGTGTGATTGGAGCATGTGAGCAGGATATGGCTCCAGTCACACTGGGTAGGGCCCTGGAAGGCCAGGACCTGCACAACATTGAGCTCATTCTTCAGGAACGCCACAAACCCCAGAGAGAGAACAAACGCATGCTCTTGTGCACACACACACGTGTACAAACATGGTAGGACACACACACGCACACACATTCAAGCCTCCTCCATACAGCCCCATTACAGCAGCTCAATGCTGTGTATTGATTTATTATGGAGATTATATTGGCTTGTCTAAACATTACTGGTGTCTAAAAATAGGCTATGGTTTCATTACAGCTTGTTCAGTCCTGGAGGCAGAAGGTGATGTTTGCCTTATTCAGTAAGAAACCTTCATCCTTGCTTTGTTTGACTTTGCAGAGTTACAGCTCAGGTTTCATTTGAACCCAGAACTCTCTTTCCTACAGAAACACACACAATACACACACACACACAGCACACACACACACAGCACACACACACTCACAGCACACACACAGCACAGACAGTCCAGCACACACACACACAGCGCACACACAGATGTGCACACTAACCAGATTCCAGCCTCTACTTAGCAGTATTTGTGTGTTACCCCTCAGACTGAAGTCTCAGGAGACGAGCAGATGGATCAACAGGCTGATTTGGTTATCTGGGTGTGATGGATCGCTGCTGTCTCCAGTCTAGTACAATGATCCTAATCACTTAAACGAGCTTCCACACAGGCTTGGACTTCAGAGCTTTGATGACTTTGATTACTGCTCTCTGTAAAGAGAGGAGGATTGTTGCTGTTGTTCAGCATGCACATACATGACTCGCGTGTCTGTGTAGGGTGGTGTAAAGGCGCACGCACACACACAAGCATGTCACATGATCCGAGACGTGACGGGGAATCCCTAATCAGGGCCAGGTTTGAACGTGAGGTCCTCTGGTTGTGATGATCTGCCCCCTGCAGGATCACCCTGGGAACGGGGCTGAGATATTAGCAGGTTTACCAATGTACTTTCAATACCCTGTTTTCTCCTTTTTAAAGGACTGTGGTACGGAACGTCAGTCCGTATCGATACTGTCTTGTGTTAGTGCAGATCGACTCTCTAACTCGCTGGTCTATCTCCAGGGGAGAAGCGCACAAACGTCTGAGAAAATAACATAACTACTTAAGGTCATATTCAAAAAAGTTAGAATGGATCTTATTTAAGGTTAAGGTAATTACCATAACCAGGGAAAATAGGATCTGGTGTGTTGTAGTGACAGAAACGTAGCCACCAGAGGGCAGCAGAGTGTCAGTTACTGCTCCAGGAAACCTGTTCTTCTGTTGAACTGCAAGTCTGCAGACCAACCCTGTACTGTAGTTGTTGTTGTTGAATGAACTCTGTTTCAGAGCAGATACATGTGACTTATCGATGATACAGAGGTTTAACTCAGCTCTATTGTCCCTCACAGAACAATATTAGTCTGAAGCTCATTCCTGTATCTTTTGCTTTGATTTCCTCTGGCGAGGACATTAAAATGGCTGATCGACTCACCTCCCAGTAACCTCAGGATTTTGATTCTTCAAACTTGAACACGGATCTGAGGAAACAGCTGTTTCAACAAATGAAAGTGGTGTTTGAGTCTGTGCGTCCTAGAACCTCTGGATATTGAGCCAGAATGGAAAATGCCTCATTTTGATTAAAACTGCTGCCTGATGTGATAGAATCGATTCAATTTTGAATTCGCCTTCCCTGCAGACTAACCTTAACACCCATCCACCTGTCTGTGTGACATCCTGAGATGGGAGATATTCCTATCAGGATATTAGACTGGTCTGTCTTCCTGACGAAGAAAACTTCTCTCTTACCCAACACTGCCTGAACACACTGGTGTACAGTAACCTAACACCAGCATGAACACACTGGTGTACAGTAACACAACACCCAACACTGCCCAAACACTTGCCCCAACCCAAGCTTAGAGGCAGTACAGTGGTCTGACTGGTAGTGTTACTCAGTGGGTGGAGTCATGGGAGAGGAAGGGTTGGAGGTTAGGCCTTGTGTTTGGTTAGGACTAGGGTTAGGTCCAGGGCTGGGGTTAGGGCTAGGCCTAGTGTTAGGGCTGGGGTTAGGTTTAGGGCTGGGGCTAATGTTAGGGTTAGGTGTGGTACTTGCAGCACAGTTACAGACAAACTTACTGAAACACATATACTTTCTCTCACTCAGTCTTTCTCTTCTCTCTCTCTCTGTCTCTGTCTCTGTCTCTCTCTCTCACTCTCTCTCTCTCTGTCTCTCACTTTCTCTATCTCCCCCACCCTCTCCCCCACTCTCTCTGAAGCCCTTCACCTCCTTAGTTAGCCTGGGCTCAGCGTGGCTGGTTTGTTTGTGTGGTGGCTTGCCATGTTTGCAGCACAAACAGCAGGAGGTAAACATTTACACGGCGGTTTGGAAGGGGGCCGCATCTGGTGTGCGTCCCAGCGAGTGCCGAGCTTCTGGCGTTGTGACGGGAGGACTCATATGGCTGAGCGACCGTGTGTCTGAGGGACCAGGTCCTCTCCTCTCGCCACGGTGCCGCTGAGAACGTGAGAGACTTCGTGGACGCACTTTGTGCTTGTGAACTATTCACTTTTTATATTACTGTGTGTCACGTGCCCTCATACAGTGTTTGGATGTTTACACCGTGTGTGTACATGAGAAAGAGAGGGATAGAGGAAGAGGAAGAGAGAGAGGAGAGGGGAAGAGAGAGGTAGAGAGAGAGGTATAGAGAGAGGAGGAGAGAGAGAGAGGGTGGATAGCAAGAGAGAGAGAGAGAGGTAGAGAGAGGAGAGAGAAAGCGAGGTGGAGAGAGGAAGAGGGAGAGAGAAAAGAAGCGAGATGGAGAGAGGAAGAGAGAGGAAGAGAGAGAGAGAGAGGAAATGACCCAGCCCTGTTCTGTGATTGTGCTCTCTGTGTAGCAGGGCTCTGCCCATCCCTCTGGGAGTCCAGTCTCATTCCAGCCCAGCAGTAAGGGAAGGAAATGGCCTCAGTCCTGCTCAGCTCAGTCCTGCTCAGTCCTGCTCAGCTCAGCCCTGCTCAGTCCTGCTCAGCTCAGTCCTGCTCTGTCCTGCTCAGTGCTACTCAGTCCTGTTCAGTCCTGCTCAGTCCTGTTCAGTCCTGCTCAGACCTGCTCTGCTCAGTCCTGCTCAGCTCAGTCCTGCTCAGTCCTGCTCAGTCCTGCTCTGCCCAGTCCTGCTCAGTCCTGCTCAGTCCTGTTCAGTCCAGCTCAGTCCAGCTCAGTCCTGCTCAGTCCTGCTCAGTCCTGTTCAGTCCTGCTCAGTCCTGCTCAGCCCTGCTCAGTCCTGCTCTGCCCAGCCCCCTCTCTCTCCTCCAGATCATTCCTCCGTCTCTGACTCAGATAGCACCATGGCTGCTTCACTCCTCATCATCCCTGCCCAGGCTGACCAACTCCCATGCTCAACATGGTTCACTTTTTCCATCTCTCTGTCTCTGTTTCTCTCTGTCTCTGTTTCTCTCTCTGTCTCCTTCTTGCTCTCTCTCTGTCTCTCTGTGTCTCTCTCTGTCACCCTCTGTCTCTCCTCTGTCTCCCATCTCTCTCTCTCTCTCTCTCTCTCTCTCTGTCTCTATCTCTCTCTCTGCCTCTCATTGTCTCTCTCTGTCACCCTCTCTCTCTCTCCTCTATCTCCCATCTCTCTCTCCCTCTCTCTCTGTCTCTCCTCTTCCCTCCCCTTTACCACTACCCATTTTCCTTGCTTCGGTTGCCCTCTCCCCCATCATCTCCTCTCGTTCACTTCTGGTCTGTTTACCCTGTGAAGTTCTGACTTCCTAACAAGGTAAAGAGGTTCTGTGCTCTGTGATTTCACACCCAATATGGAAGTGCTCTCTCCTCCTCCCCCACCTCTTCCCCCTCACCCCAGGGAGAGGCGTGCTAACCCAGGACTAGCGCGCTGGGAACAGGCCTCTGGCTGCCTGCAGACCGTGTAATCGGCAGCAACATGGTTTCTCGCAAAAACAACTAGTTGGTTTTGTGAAGGTTGGCTGTGAAACCCTCCAACACCCCAGCTGGGTGAGAGAGCTGTGATCAGGAGCTTCTGCTGTTAGTGAGAGAGAGCAGAGCAGTAGAATGAACGCGGGTTGAGGTCAGGCTTTCAGTCAGCGTGCTTAGCTGGTTGGATTCAGGCTTGGCTGGTTTGACCCTTGTGGTCTCTGGTGGTCTCTGGTGGTCTCTGGTGGACCCTGGTGGCCCCTTGTGGTCTCTGGTGGTTTCTAGTGGTCTCTGGTGGACCCTGGTGGTCTCTGGTGGACCCTGGTGGTCTCTGGTGGTCCCATGCGGTCTCTGGTGGACCCTGGTGGACCCTGGTGGTCTCTGGTGGACCCTGGTGGCCCCTTGTGGCCCCTTGTGGTCTCTGGTGGACCCTGGTGGTCTCTGGTGGACCCTGGTGGACCCTGGTGGCCCCTTGTGGTCTCTGGTGGTTTCTGATGGCCCCTTGTGGTCTCTGGTGGTCCAATGCGGTCTCTGGTGGACGCTTGTAGTCTCTCTTATAAAGTTTCCTTGCTGTAGCTGTTGTGGTCATGTGATAGTTGTGTGTTCCTGCAGACAGATCTACCTTAACCCTCCTATTCGCGTAGAGACGAACCAGTCAAACCGACTCGTCCCTTTCAGCTTGAACCTGAACTCGTGTTCTCAACGCTAGTCTTCCCTGAAAGTGGTCTGATCCTTAGCAGCGTCGCTAACACCACCAGCACCCCGATCCTCCACATCTTTCAGTCTCCAAGCCTGGGGTTAGAACCAGAGATGAAATCACACGATAATGAAAACATCTTCCTGAGCCAACAGCCTCTGGCTTCACAGCAAGCTCTCCATCTCTCTGTCCTCCACTTCCGAACCTCCAGACTGCGGCAGAACCTCTCACACAATAGGAGTCGGCCCAGCTTTCAACCTCAAATGACTTAACAACTAATCATAATAAATATTACTCTCGCCTTGAAAAACTTGGCTGGAGATAGAAATTGTGACTTGTTAGGTAAAGAGCGCAGGGTTCCTGTAAAAGCATAAGTTTTCATATCTGGAAAGACTTCAGCTCATGAACGTTTCAATGATCTTTTGATCGTTGAACTGTGGGATGCTGAAAATTCCTTAATTTGACCATAGATCAAACATGTTGTTGAACTGAACATTTTGACACCATTTATTCATTTATTCAGTGTCACTTTCCATTTTATTCAGCACTGTTTGAGATTTGATGTCTAAAACTTGCGTTGTTTGTGGAGCTGTAAATTAACTGGAGTTTTGTGTTGTTCCCTTGTAGTGTGTCGGATCGCCTGCCACAAGAAATGTGAGGTGAAGGTAAGAAAAAACAAAAACATTTTCCGATTGTGTAACAATAACAAGTGAACATGAAGCTTCACGGTTTCAGCCGTGACTCATGAGTGAACGTATCCTACGATGATGTTCCTATTTGGTCCACGTGCCACTTGATGGCAGAGCCTGCGTAGAGCTGAACACAGTAGTCTGACAGGGTGCACAGTTTCTGTTACGATGTTTTTCACATTTCGTGATTCACTTGCGGCAACATATTCAAACACGCCGTAACATGAACACGTATTAGTTTGTCATTTATTTTGCTGTGACGGTCATAAGATAAAGCCGTAGGTGATGTAGACTCCAGGGGCTGAATAGCTTTGCTGCTCTGTCTAAATCCTACTGAATCTCCAAACAAGTGCAGCCTGTCCCAGTGTGTGTTTAGATTGGATGAACTCTAGCATGTTCAAGTCACCCCCTTTCTAAAAATAAAGAGCCCACTGGTTTCTCCTACTCTCTCCGTTGCTGGGAGGGTTGCTACGTGACAGACAGACGTGTTTGGAAGCAAGGGGCTCTTTGAAGAAGTGAGAGAAAGAGGGAGGAAGGTGCGCTTTGGGTGTTACGGGGAAACATAAGTGTATGTGTGTGTGTGTGTGGTGTGTGGTGTGGTGTGGTGTGGTGTGGTGTGGTGTGCGTGTGTGTGTGGTGACCACAGAGGGATATTTGCTGTACAATTACAGCACCTATTCCTGCTGTAACTTACATACATACACACAAACAAGCACACACACACACATCCATACACTCACACATACATACACACATACACACACACACACCCTTCATCTGGCAGCCATTACCCAAATGGTCGGGAGCTGCCAACCCTCTCCTCTCTCGCCCCTGCCTAAACTGACAGGAAATGCCAGGGGTGTTCGTCAGCCAGGCGAGGGGCGAGGGGTGAGGGGCGAGGGGTGAGGGGCACGCTGTTCCCCAGCCCTGCAGGTCTCCAGGTCTACAGGTTGTAGCGATAGCAGAACCCTGTTTTGTGGCAAATTGGACGGTTAAACCAAGTTCCTTGGCTTGGAAAGTACAAGGAACTTTTGTGTTTTCCAATCCAGTCAACAGGCTGCGAGACAATTCAGTCACCATGCAAAACCTCAACCCTAAAAGTTGTTTGTTGTTGCAGCATGTTCGTGACCACAGAACTAATCTGTGTGACTTTTCAAACATTGCAATAAAACACAGTGATGGATGATGGGGGAGTGAGTTAATACCGCTGACTGAATGATCGTCTCTTTAGATGTTGATGTGTAGATCCTTTTCAACCAAGAACACAAGGTTTCGGCAAAACACGTTGTTGATTTGTGAAAACAGGCCAACCATGGAGTCTCAGATGATGACATTATCGAGATGTAAAAATATATTCTCAATCTGCACAAACCAGAAAGAACTCTCCCGTTTCTACTCTGGAAACAGCCACTGCTAAACAATGTCACATGACCTGCAAGAAACCTTTAACCTTGTCGTATAAAATATATTCCTAAACGATAGCATAGGCCAGATGACTATCAGTATTCAATCAAGCTTGCATTTTCCGGGGGACTTTTTCGTTTAATGAATTACTTAGTAAAGATATCGGACTAAGCTCTTTCTAATCTCCACAAATGTTCCTCTCAGCATGGTTCATATATGATCTTACATGTTTGGAATCCAGCTTGTTACAATAACTCAGACCGGAGACAGTTTCCTCGCAGAGTCGCTACAGTTATAAATCTCTGTGTCCATATATAGATAAGACTGTCCTAAGCTCCCTGTCTAAACTCAGACACTAAAAACAAATGGTCAGATTTGCGTGTAAAAGAGTTTGCGTATGACAGCAATTAATGTGTCTGTGTGTGCGTGCATGTGTTTGTGTGTGCGTGCATGTGTTTGTGTGTGTGTGTATGTGTTTGTGTGTGTGTGTGTGTGTGTGCGCGTGTGTCAAGCAATGAAGACAGATTAGTTCAGTAGTAGTTGACTGCTGAATTATGGACAGGATAGAAATATCGTCCTTGGAATTTCACTGGTAGCTGTCAGAACCGAAGAGACAGCGTCTGTTCTGTCTCTGATATCACACCTGTGCCACGGCTCCAACACCAAGCCAAACAGAGAAGGTAAATGGGAACTTCTGGGAACTGTTTCCCATGGGGTGTTTTAGCTGGGTAATACTACCCGTGAACCCTGCATATGAAGAGGGCTTCCATCTGGCTCCAGATCCCCCTTGTTATTATGTTTATGAGGAAGGGCGGGTGGGTAGACAATGATTTGCCTTCATGTGGTTTGGTACCGTCAGTTGGGTTAGAGGACGGCATGGTGCTGAAGTGACCGTGTGATAGTCCCCCGTGTTCTGGTCGGTCTGTTATCTGGACGTACTTGATGCCAACCCCGCGTCTCGCTCCCCTGCAGCGAAGGTTAAAACTCGTTTAGGTCTTTGATAATTGCCGGTTCAGCGAAGGTTCAGACTCGACGAGGGCCAAGTCTCGCAGTGCAGACTGCGGGATTGGACTTGATTTGAATTCCAAGGGCAAAGTAAATAAAGCGATACTCTCCTGTTGATCATAAATGTAAGTTAGTCGGGGTTAAGAGGGGAGAGTAAATTATGGATTTCTTGCTCTCCCCTGATTTTGGAGGCGAGGAAAAAGGGGAGGAAGAGTCCATTCAAAAAATTTCTCATTCAAGGATCACGTCTGTCTTAATGTGTCCAGAAAAAGTAACATGCCTGTAATTGCCATGTACTTCCTCAAGTATAACAGTACCCCTCCATGGTTTAACTGTGTTCAGTATAACAATAAGCCCTCCATGGTTTTACTGTGTCAAGTATAACAGTAACTCCTCCATGGTTGTACTGTGTCCAGTATAAAATTAACCCCTCCATGGTTTTACTGTGTCCAGTATAACATTAACCCCTCTGGGTTGTAGCACAGAGATTACTGTGAACAATTTTAAGGAGCAATTGTACATGATAATCCCAAATCTAGGTTTATTTAGGAACATTTTGTTTATTCTTCATGGGGCTTAGCTGAATTTGATGTTTGTCTTTGTTGCTTGACTTCCACTGCTGTGTAAAATCCATCAGACTGCTGTAACACGAGCGCCGTGTTTAGACAGTAAGACTACTGAAAGAGCAGCAGCATAAACGTAGATTACAATTTCCAGATTCCACCAGCCTCAGATTTAGAACTCCCAGATTCCACCAGCCTCAGATTTAGAACTCCCAGATTCCACCAGCCTCAGATTTAGAACTCCCAGATTCCACCAGCCTCAGACCTCACATGTAATTACAGTTTGTGGAATCAAAGCTTTGCCTTTCGGCAAGGCTAATTTCTTTCCTCCAAAGATTCTCTGATTTGTCTGATTTCCATGAAATATGACAGTTACGGAACGAGGCCTTGCGTGGTGTTAATCTCTGTCCAGACAATCTCCATATATGAACATGGTTTTACATCGGGAAACAAAGCTGTCAATTGCTTGGAGTATTTCTAATTGACAGTTTACTGTCCGCTTACTTCAACAGACCAGTGTAAGTAACAGGACAGTACGTCAGGTTATGTCTCAGGATTCACTGGTGGTTTTTCCTTTGTGTTTAGTGTGTTGAGCCGTCAGTGTGAAAGTGCTGTAGCAACGTCTGTAAGCAAGACTTCAGGCTGGGTTTGGGCTTCCGTCGTGTTTCGTTCGGGGCGTGGTGTTTGGAGACGGAGACCACTGTGTGTTCCTCTGCTAATGAGGAGGGAGTCCGCTGGACAACATGAACACATAGTAGACTCCACTATATCCCCCCTCTCTCCCTCTCTTTCTCTCTCCCTCTTTCTCTCTCCCTCTCTTTCTCTCTCCCTCTCTCCCTCTCTCCCTCTCTCCCTCTCTCCCTCTCTTTCTCTCTCTTCCCTCTCTCTTCCCTCTCTCGCTCTCTCATCTGCCCTCTCCTTCCACTCTCTCTTTCCTCGCTCCTCCCTTCTCTCTCTTCCTCTCTCTCTCCCTCTCTTTCTCTCTCCCTCTCTTTCTCTCTCTTCCCTCTCTCTTCCCTCTCTCTCTCATCTGCCCTCTCCTTCCTCTCTCTCTTTTCTCTCTCCTCTCTTCTCTCTCTTCCCCTCTCTCTCCCCTCTCTCTACATCCCTCTGTCTTGCTCTCTCTATTCCTCTCTCTTCCGCTCTCTTTCTCTCTCTCCCCTCTCAATCCTCCCCCCCTCTCTCTCTCTTCCTTCCTCCTCTCCGGAGTGATGGAGTGTGTGTTTTCATTTTACCCTCCCTTGAAATTCCCTCAACATTCATCTATCGCTTTAAAAGCTGAAAGAAAAGCATGTTTTTGTTTGGACTGGCCAGCCATGTTGTACTGTGGATATGTATATTATTTTGCAACATTGTTTTGGACTCCTCAGCCCATTCCAGCCCCTGCTCCAGAATAGACTGTAATTAGATGTCCTGCTGATAGTACAAGACTTATTACGATTACATCTTGTTTATTGTTCTTGCCACAGGAGGAGCTGCAGTTTGCTGCTGGTTTGACTGCAGCTGTGGTTGCCAGGAGACGGAGAGTTGCTGTGTTTCAGTCTACTAGCCAGTAGCAAACATCTACCCAAGTCCAGAGCTTTGGCTGCTGACTTAAAGAACTGGACACAGACACCACCGCTTCTTTGTGTCAGTGACTGTCTGTCCTTGACGTCAAATGGGTTTTAGGTCACGTCCCGCTCTCTCTGTCTTCACCCGTCCTGTCTTGTTGCTTTCTCAGTGGGGTTGAGATGTGGTACATGGATGCACTTACTAACCCCCGGGGGATGTTGTCCTGCCAACCGGAAATGTGGCGGACCATCCCGCCCCCCCCCCCCCCCCCCCAGACACACAAGTGTTCCACAATTGGTTCCCAATTCCACACACACACCAACTTCACTTTAAACCGACCAAAAATCACTCACCTTCTCACAACCATAACAATGACTCACTTAGTGGGATTAGGTAGTAGAAAACAACTGCAACATCATCAATGCATCAAACCCTGATGTGTTTTTGACCAGTTCAGGGTGTTGTGATGTATTACGTATCCCTGACACAAACACATGTATCTTCATATGACACATCCCTCCTTCAGTAGATGGTTTGGCTTTCAATGTTGGCCTGCTCCACACCTGAGGAGAACACCAAGGCTTATTTATTTGTCTGTGGCTAGTGGCAGTCGGCAACATCTAACTCTCTGGCTGCCGTCCGCGAGGGAGGAGTACGTCTAAGCTTGGGTTGTGTTGAAACAGACCTCCTTGTCCTCTAGGAGAGTGGAGGTTGGAGCAGGATCCAGTGGAGGGTGGAGCAGGAGCGGTGGAGGGTGGAGGTTGGAGCAGGATCCAGTGGAGGGTGGAGCAGGAGCGGTGGAGGGTGGAGGTTGGAGCAGGATCCAGTGGAGGTTGGAGCAGGATCCAGTGGAGGGTGGAGCAGGATCCAGTGGAGGGTGGAGCAGGAGCGGTGGAGGGTGGAGGTTGGAGCAGGATCTGATAGAAGAGTGGAGGTTGGAGCAGGATCCGATAGAGGTTGGAGCAAGATCTGATAGGTAGTAGAGGTTGAAGCAGGATCCAGTGAAGGGTGAAGGGTGGAGCAGGATCCAGTGGAGGGTGGAGCAGGATCCAGTGGAGGGTGGAGGGTGGAGCAAGATCCAGTGGAGGGTGGAGGGTGAGAGGATCTCGTGTGGAGGGTGGAGGGTGGAGCAGGATCCAGTGGAGGGTGGAGGGTGGAGCAAGATCCGGCTGAAGTCCTCCTTGTCCTTGATGTCAGCTTCCACTGCAGCCTCAACAGCAGCTGTCAGGACGCTTGGCACATGCTCACGCTCCTCTCATCCCGGTCATTTACCTTGGAGACGCTACTGTAACATTGAGGCCTGATTTATCACGTTGGGGTTAATTGGAAAGCGGAGCACTGGCAAAGTTTCTTCATTATCTTATAGAGTTGGCCGGAGACTGAGCCTGGATGGGAGAGGACGGGATGTGTCAGGGCTTTTCTGCTGAGGACGGCGGATAAGAGAGCCAGAGTTGGAGGATGCTCTCTCTCTCTCTCTCTCTTCTCTCTCTCTCCTCTCTCTCCTCTTCTCTCTCTCCCTCTCCTCTCTCTCTCTCTCTCTCTCTCCTGCTCTCTCTCTCTCTCTCTCTCTCTCTCTCTCTCTCTCTCTCTCTCAGTCTGTGTCTCTCTCTGTGTATGTCTCACTCACTCTCTCCTTCTGTCTTTCTGTGTATGTCTCACTCACTCTCTCCTTCTCTCTTTCTGTGTCTCTCTCTCTTTGTCTCTCTCTGTGTCTCTTTCTGTCTATACGTGTCTCTCTCTGCTCTCTGCGTCTCTGTCTCTCTCTGTGTCTCTCTGTGCTCTCTGTCTGTGTGTGTGTCTCTCTCTGCGTCTCTCTGTGCTCTCTGTCTGTGTGTGTGTCTCTCTCTCTCCCTCCAATTCTCTCCCTCTCTCCCCCTCTCTGTGTGTGTCTCTCCCTGTCTCTCTCTCTGTCTCTCCCTCTCTTTCTGCTCTCTCTCTGTCTCTCTATTTACTCCGTCTGTCTGTCTCTCTCGTGTTTTGGTTTTTGTGTTTTAATATGCTGTACTTCTCCTTTTCCATATAATTAGCTTTCGGAGCAGCTTTGTTAGCTTGCATCGAGGGACCCTTCAGTAAATAATCTTGTTGTAGCAGGATTTATCGTTCACAATAGTATCTCCATCAGTCTGTAGGCTGCTGCAGGCATGTTTCCTGCGTTCCTGAGCCAACGGCTCTCGCTTGGTTTTGCGTGAGGGCCATGGTCAGGTGGTTATCTCATTAAGAGGTCTGTGATCAGTTGGTTATCTCGTAATGTGATCTGTACAGAAATGAAAGGCACACATTGGTTGAAAACCCCGTGGGACAGAGGTTTAATAAAACACAACCTGCTTGTGAGTTATTGTGTTCATACCAGAACAATGGCTAGATGTTTTCTTTGTCGGAGGGTGTGTCTCTCTGCAGAAAAGCTAGAAAGACTGTAGGTCACCAGAACTGGAAGCCTGCAGCTACAACAGCATGTCCTCAGACAGTTATGATAGCTACCAGCATGTCCTCAGACAGTTATGATAGCTACCAGCAGAACAGCATGTCCTCATACAGCTGTGATAGTTACCAGCATGTCCACACACAGCTGTGATAGTTACCAGCATGTCCTCACACAACTGTGATAGTTACCAGCACAGATTCCTCCACACGTAACACTTGTGCATTGTAAGTTTGAACTGGAAGACCGATGTTGTTTGGACGGAGGCTGACAGATGTCTGACTGACCTCAACGTAGTCTTCTAGTTCTTGATTTTCAGGAAGCTACAAGAAGCGAGACCGTCTTTGTCAGTTGTAGGTTGGTTACTTGGAGACCGTCTTTGTCAGTTGTAGGTGGTTACTAGGAGACTGTCTTTGTCAGTTGTAGGTGGTTACTAGGAGACCGTCTTTGTCAGTTGTAGGTGGTGCTAACGGAACAGTAACAGAAAGGGGCGGGGTTGAGCAGTTGAATGCACGAGATCGTAATTTTCATGTTTGATATTTGTTCCTTGCTTGTTTATTATAAATCCTCTTCCTGCGTGATTGTGAAGCTAACTGAATTAGCAGTCACAAGACTCAGTGGGCATTCCCCCTGTTCAGGTTCACTGTGTGATGTCCTAAATCAAGCAAGATTGAATTGAGAGAGATTCCATTTATTGATATTTGTTTCATCTACCGTGTGTATTGATGCCCGTCGATGCCCAGTGGAAAAACCCCCTCAGCTTTTTGCCTTGAACACGTGAATGTGATGAATTCATTTCCTCAGCTGCCTTAGAGACTGGTTTACCTAGCGGCCTGTGTTTAGCTGCTATTAATAACACCAAGGCTTCATCCTCATGCTTCACTTGACAAACCAACTTTTGTTGGCGTGAAATAAACATCATCTGCAAACCTTAGCCATCCGCTGGCATGGACACAACACATAGTATATATATAGTACTCCTGTTTCAAAACCTTTCTCCAGTTCAAAAAACAACAAACTAAAACGTTTTTACTACTTTGTATTGCTAATTTTAAATGTTTTTTTCACACACAATGTGACACAAACAATAGTTTAATAAAATATGTTATGTTTTTTTTTTTTACATTTTGTAAACACAGAACAATTCCACCTATATGTTTTCAACCTTTTAATCGAAAATAAAATTGACTAAACTAGTTTTTTCCAAACTTTTTTCTCTTGTTGCCTTCTAGCTCAATCGATGGTAGCTTGGTAGACTTGCTTACTTTAGTAGTGTGGGAAACAACAGCTTTACCTTGTGTGCTGTGGCAGGTTTGGTGTTTCCATGCAGGATGAAGCACCGTTCTGAAGGTAGATGTTAACTGGAACTAGTTAATAGACAGTTGGACTCCGCCAGTGATGATTCCAGGCAGTGACCACACCAACAGAATGAATCAGAGCAGGAAACATACCAGACCAATAACACAGTGCTTTAACCAGGCCATTTGGTCTCACTATACACCCTGACATTTGTACGCTGAGACACACACACCCACACACACACACACACACACACACACACACTCTAACACCGCACACACACTCACACCCCCACCCACACACATCTACCACACATACACAAAACACATACACACATACACACACACACCCACACCCACACACAGCACCCACACAACCACACACACACACACAGCACACCCAGCACACACCACACACGCCCACACACACCACCTACACACCGCACACACATACACAACACACACCCCACAAACACACATACACCCCAAACAAAACACACATACACACCCACACACCAACACACAAACAAAAACAACTGTGACATCAACACACAGCATCCACACACACTCCATCAAACACACTATCCATCCATACACACACCAAGAACGAAGGGGTAGATTCCCTCCGCTCCCTCCTTCCTTCCTGGAACTCTTGTGTCATTAAAGCTGGATTAAACAACACATACCAAAGCGACATCTGGAGAACCCTTCTGAAGGTGAACAATTCAGACAAGGTGTTACTCTGCTTGTCCTCCAACGTAATCACTCAGACACAACATCAAACCAAACGCTCTTTTTACCATCGGAACACGCTTAATAACATGCTTTACATTTGCAGCAAATAAACGTAATGATACGTCATGATAGTCTGCTGCTGTCTGGATCGCTAGGGCTGCTCTCTCAGGACATCATGATGTCACTAAACACCAGTGAAGAGATGGCTTAGTGTCTTCAGACTGTATTTGTCATTTCAGGTGGATGATACTAAAGGAAGTCATATGACTTGTTTAGCATCGAACCAGAGGAACAAATGAATGTATTTAGCTGACATACTGTAGGTTATTTTTGTTTAAAGATTAGTGGTGCTTTTTGTTACAACTCATTTCATGCTGGGTTTAAGACTTAAGACTTTGTCAAGACTAAAGCTTCTGAGTCAGGAGTAACGCTTAAGTTTCCCTCAGACGGACACTCACTCACTTAGCTCAGCATTCCTTGGGATCTAAGTTGTGTGGTGTGTGTGTGTGTGTGTGTGTGTGTGTGTGCGTGCGTGCGTGCGTGTGTGTGCGTGCTTTCGTGAGTGCGTGTGAAAGAGAGCTTGTCAACTCATATTTAACCTGTAACCTGAGAACTTGATAACAGCGAAAGTAACCGGGAACGAGAAGAGGGAGCGGGAGAGAAGAGGGGGGGGAGAAGGTTGGGAGAGGGAGGGAGAGAGAGAGGAGGGGAGAAAGGGGGGAGAGCAGGGGAAGAAGGACGGGGAGAGAGATGAGGGATGAGGGAGGGGGAGAGGGGGTGGAGTGGGAAGAGGGATGGGGAGAAGAGAGGGGAGATGAGAGGGAGAATGAGGGAGGGGTAGAGGATGGGAGAGAGAGGGGAGAATGAGGGAGGGGTAGAGGGAATTTGGGGAGAGAGAGGGGAGAATGAGGGAGGGGTAGAGGGAATGGGGGAGAGAGAAGGGGAGAATGAGGGAGGGATAGAAGGATGGTGGGAGAGAGGGGAGAATGAGGGAGGGGTAGAGGGATGGGGAGAGAAGAGGGGAGAACTGAGGGAGGGGTAGAGGGAGAGGAATGGAAGTTTCCTAGTGAGAGAAAGGCTTTTGTCCTCTTTCAAGCTTCTTTAGCTTCTAGGGAAGTTCTGCCTAAATATACATATATATATATATTATATATATAGGACATATATATTGAATATATATATATATATCCCCTCTCTCT
>BROE01000022.1:2601118-2621102 GCA_036571765.1 Plecoglossus altivelis
TACACACACTTTCAGGTGTACACACATACACACATGATGTACACACAGTGAAACCAGTGCTGTACACACAGAACACACAGTTGCGTACACTGCACACCAGTGTTGTGACGACCAGAGAGTTTATGAGATGCAATTCAAGCTTGCTGATGTTAAGTGTTTTTGTCTTGTTTAGGTGATGTGTTGTCTGCTAGTGTGTGTTTATGTAGTGTGTGTTGTGTTTGCATTGTGAGTGTGTGCGTGTGTTGCATTTCATTGGGTGGTGTGTTATACTGTCCCAGTGGTGCCAGAATCTCTTATGGCTTTCAGCGTTAGAAGTAACTCATCGTTCCCTCAGGTGCCTCTCTCTCTCTCTCTCTCTCTCTCTCTCTCTCTCTCTCCTCTTCTCCTCTCGCTCTCTCTCTCGTTCTCTCCTCTCTCTCTTTCTCTCTCTCTCTCTCTTTCTCGCTCTTCTCTATTCTCTCTCTCTCTCTCTCTCCTCTCTCTTTCTCTTTCTCTCTCTCTTTCTCTCTCTCTCCCTCCCTCCTTCTCTCTCTCTCTCTCCCTCCCTCCCTCAGCACTGCGTACCCTAGAGGCGTGTATTACAGCATTAATGCCGATGATTGGCCACTTAAACGCAGATGAGCTAAGATGAAATACACACGTGGCTGTTTACGACCGCAGAGAGGCTGTGCTCAGAAGGAACGGGAACACTGCTCTGAAAGAAGCAGGGACAAGATGATCCTTCCACCCTGCGTCCCACTGGGGCTGCGTCCCACTGGGGCTGCGTCCCACTGGGGCTGAGTCCCACTGGGGCTGCGTCCCACAGGGGCTGCGTCCCACTGGGGCTGCGTCCCACAGGGGCTGCGTCCCACTGGGGCTGAGTCCCACTGGGGCTGAGTCCCACTGGGGCTGCGTCCCACTGGGGCTGAGTCCCACTGGGGCTGCGTCCCACTGGGGCTGCGTCCCACTGGGGCTGCGTCCCACTGGGGCTGCGTCCCACAGGGGCTGCGTCCCACTGGGGCTCCGTCCCACTGGGGCTGCGTCCCACTGGGGCTGCGTCCCACTGGGGCTGCGTCCCACTGGGGCTGCGTCCCACTGGGGCTGCGTCCCACTGGGGCTGGGTCCCACTGGGGCTGCGTCCCACTGGGGCTGCGTCCCACAGGGGCTGGGTCCCACTGGGGCTGGGTCCCACTGGGGCTGAGTCCCACTGGGGCTGCGTCCCACTGGGGCTGCGTCCCACTGGGGCTGCGTCCCACTGGGGCTGCGTCCCACTGGGGCTGCGTCCTACTGGGGCTGGGCTGGGTAAACAAACACAGTTCTCAGGGACAACAGGAGCCACGTTTCCCCTGCAGACCTGAAGCCTGGGAGGAGATGTTGGCTCCCCGTCTACACGGCCACAACACCTGCTGTTTCACCAGACGTGTGTGTGTGTGTGTGTGCTTGGTGCTTCACTTGGTGCAAGAAACTATTACCTTATAAGACGCACAAGATCCTGTGCTTTCGAGATTTTTAAGTACTGTAGAGTAAGGGCAAGCCCAGGCTGGTGTGCGTTAGTGTGTGTGTGTGTGTTAGTGTTAGTGTGTGCGTGTGTGTGTGTGTTAGTCTGTGTGTGTGGTGGTTAGTGTGTGTGTTGTTAGGATTATGTGTGTGTGTTAGTGTGTGTGTGTGTGTGTGTGTGCACGTGCGTGTGGCCATGTGAGAGAAGGAGGTGGACATGGGGGTGTTGGGATAGCTAATGATTGACTCCCCCAACAGAGCTGAACTCTCCCCTCTCCTCCACACTCAGGGCGACTGACATCACAGATGTCACACTCAGGCGTTCCCGTGGATACACCGCTGTATATCCTGACACGGGCTACTACTTCACCTAGTTACTGATTGGCTGTCTTCAAACTTGACCATCTAAAATGAACCACTGACACAGCCTGAAAAGCACAGAATGGCGCAGGCAGGCAGGCAGGCAGATAGGCAGGCAGACAGGCAGACAGATAGACATGCAGACAGGCAGGCAGACAGACTTACCTGGCAGGATGGTACATAACTTGAAGACAGATATCCATTTATTTGATTTGAACTCATTTTTCTGGATGTCAGATCTTAACAGTGTGTTGGTGTGCATATCACTGTGTGTGACAAAGCCTGTTTTCCAGGCATTTGGTAATAACATTGAGTCATGGCGTGATATCTAAGACTGATATCTCACCAGCTTGAAGTCATGGAGGGATATCTAAGACTGATATATCTCTCCAGGAGGTCTGCGGCCAGCTTGCTGTGGTGCAGTCTGGGATGCATTCCTCTGGCATGCCCTCATGTCAGCTACTAGTCTGCCAGGAACCGCTGGCCTTGCCCAGAGAAGAGAGGGAGAGGCAGGGAACCTTGCCCAGAGAAGAGAGGGAGAGGCAGGGAGGAAGGGAGGAGGCAGGGAGAGGAAGAGGAGGGAGACAGAAAGGACTATTATGGGCTGATAGGCTTATGTGGTAGCAATCCAATCATGCAGACACACACACGCACACAAACAGTCCCTATATGCACACACTCGTACTGACACACACACACACACACACACACACACACTCCCTGCAAACACACCCTTTAATCATACACCTGGGACACTAATTCACCAGCATCCATTCAATAGCAGGTGACTCCTGGGTCAGACAGCTTGCCAGAGACCAAACACACACATCTTGTTTGAGCCTCCAGTTCTGTTCTGTCTGATGACTTGAACTACGCGGGAAAGATGGGCAAGATCTCTCCAATTAGACTGATGTTTATAGCTGCACATACTTGGCTGATATGGCTTATTATGTCCTGTATACAAGCGCTATCGCATGATAAGTGATGTCTATCTTTGTGGCATGTGTGTGTGTGTGTGAGTGTGCGTGCGTGTGTGTGTACGTGTGTGTGCGTGTGTGTGTGCATATGTGTGTGTGCATATGTGTGTGTGCATGTGTGTGTGCGTACGTGTGTGTGTCTGCATGTGTGTGTGCATGTGTGCATGTGTGTGTGTGTGGGGGGGGCGTCGTCGAGGCTGGGGGGGGCAGCATGGGGGGCGTGGCAGGTAGGCCTGGCTGCAGTGTTACGCCTGCTGAATGACAGTTGGAGCTTTGTGAGACAGATCATCAGAGTTCATGTGTGTCACATAAAACACGCGCAAGATGAAAGCTTTCAGCGCGATTGATGACGCTGTTGTGCTGCTTTCAGTTTAAAAGAAGAACTGCATGAAAGATGTTGTTTAAGAGGGAGTCTGTCCTCTCTGGGGGAGAGACTCTGCTGATGAACCACAGTCCTACCGACATTTGGACTGCATTGTGGTACAACTATTGTGCTTTGGAAATGTCGATTCCCAGTTCAAGAGAAGGTTGGTCGGCTGTTGGTATTTCCTCGGAGGGCTCAGTGAGGCAGTGCAGAGCATTCTTCAGACGTCCTGGTTTTGGCTGCGTGACGCGAGTGAGGTCACACTTGGCAGGAGGACAACGTTACCCCTTGTTTTACCTCTCTGGTGATCTTAATGAGCTGTCTTATTAATCATGTAGCGTCATCACCTGTGAATGCTGAGGCGGTGTGTTTGCCTTAATAGGACACGTACGAGAGAGAGAGGGGAGTGGAGGGAGAGAGAGAGGGGAGGGAGAGAGAGGGAGGGGGGAGGAGAGGAGAGGGAGAGAGAGAGCGGGGAGGAGAGGAGAGGGAGAGAGAAGGAAGTGGGAAAGAGAGATTGTGTGTTTGAAGGAAAGTGGAGAGAGGACATTCCACCCAGAGTGAGATAGAGCAGACTAGTACTCTCCCTCCCTGTCCCCTCCCCTCTGCTGTTTTGAGTCACCCCTCCTCAGACGTCCTAAACAGGCTGGGACAGCCTCGCTTACATCATGTGAGCTAGTGGAGGGGTCTATTTTGGCGTGTGTGTGTGTTTGTGTGGTGGGAGGTAACCGGACATAGTGCCTGTGAGAACCGTAGGGTCAAAGGTGACGCAAGGACACTGGAGGACTGGGGGCCTTTCTCACAGCGTTACGCTCACTGTCACTCCTCCTTCTCAGAATTCCATCCCTCTGGAATGTTTCCATGGTAACCCCTGGGGACGGGAGGTCCAGGGGCCACACCCCCTCCCACAGCAGTGTTTACATCTCACAGCCGAGCATGCCTACACACACGCCCGAACAAGTGTGTGTGTGTGTGTGTGTGTGTTGTGGGGGGGGGGGGGACGACCTGTGTGGGGTGGGGGGGGAGATCTAGAGTGTCTAAAGGTGCAACAGTGGAAAGTCTTCCTGCTCTGGTTTGACTTACATGTTTCCACAAGCTGCAGCTGTGTGTGTGGACATCCTTAGTGCTGTGTGGACGTCCTCAGTGCTCTATGGACATCACTCGGTTGTCTGTGTGGGAATCCTCAGTACGGTTGTGGACATCCTCAGTGCTCTAAATGGAACATCCTCACTGTGCTGTGGTGGACGTCCTAAAGTTCTGTGTGCATCCTCACGTACTGTGTGGATCATCCTCAGTTCTGTGTGGACTCCTCAGTGCTGTGTGGACATCCTCAGTGCTCTATGGACATCCTTAGTGCTGTGTGGACGTCCTCAGTTCTGTGTGGACATCCTCAGTACTGTGTGGACATCCTCAGTTATGTGTGGACATCCTCAGTTCTGTGTGGACATCCTCAGTGCTTTATGGACATCCTCAGTGCTGTGTGTGGACATCCTTAGTACTGTGTGGACGTCCTCAGTGCTGTGTGGACATCCTCAGTGCTGTGTGTGGACGTTATCAGATCTGTGTGCATGTGCATGTGTCTGTGTGTGTGTGTTTGTGTGCGCGTGCGTGTGTGTCTGTGCATCTGTGCGTGTGTGTCTGTGCGTGTGTGTCTGTGCGTCTGCGCGTGTGTGTCTGTGCGTGTGTGCTTGTGTGTGTCCTGGCTGTGTGCACACTGCTAACTATCTCTCATGGCAGTCTTCATCCAAACACATTCCAGGATCCTTTTGTATATCAAGCGTCTCATTCTCAACATAGTCTGGTGATTAAACAGTGACTCTGGAGTCCTCCTGCAGTTGGCTGTGAAGCGGCCCTTAGGGTGTGTGAGGCAGAAAGGCCTTTTTTGGTGCGCAGACACACAGAGTCTGCGCAAGGGGGTTTCTGTTATTGCTAAAAACATCTGTTCGCTTTCTCATAAACAGTTTTGTTTGTCCGTTAACAAACAGTGTTCACATATATTGTGAGTGATAAATGTTTGAAAAGGTGACACTTGAAAAGATGACACCAAGTCATATTTCAAAGTGTCTTTATTTAATATTTATGTCTCAGGTAGACTTTTCAAACCTTTCTGGTTTACACCACACTTGCTGTTCTTTTGACAGCCATAAGGGGGCACACACACAGTGTACTTTAGATCCCTCATTCCCACCCTCCAAATCATTCCCTCTCTCCCTCTCTCCCTCTCTATCTCTCTCTCTCTCTCTCCCCCTCGTTCTCTCTCTCTGTATCTCTTCCTCTCTCTTCCTCTTTCTCTCTGGTTCACTCTCTCTCTCCCTCTCTCTCTCTCTCTCTCTCTCTCTCTACCTCTGTCTCTCTGTCTCTCTCCCTCTATCTCAGTTCAATTTAATTCAATTCAGCTTTATTAGCATGCTAGTTTTTACAACCGTATTGCCCAAGCAAGAGGTGCTCTCTCTCTCTCTCTTTTTCTCTCTCTCTCTCTCTCTCTCTCAGGTCTTTGTGTCTCTGTTCTTTCACTCCTACTATCAGACCAGGGCAGTAGAGCAGAGAGAGGGCTGTGTGAGCAGCAGTAGAGCAGGCAGGGCAGTGTGAGCGGCAGTAGAGCAGAGAGGGCAGTGTGAGCAGCAGTAGAGCAGAGATAGAGGGCTATGTGAGCGGCAGTAGAGCAGAGAGAGAGGGCTATGTGAGCAGTAGTAGAGCAGAGAGAGAGGGCTGTGTGAGCGGCAGTAGAGCAGAGAGAGGGCTGTGTGAGCGGCAGTAGAGCAGAGAGGGCTGTGTGAGCAGCAGTAGAGCAGAGAGAGAGGGCTGTGTGAGCAGTAGTAGAGCAGAGAGAGAGGGCTGTGTGAGCGGCAGTAGAGCAGAGAGGGCTGTGTGAGCGGCAGTAGAGCAGAGATAGAGGGCTGTGTGAGCAGCAGTAGAGCAGAGAGAGAGGGCTGTGTGAGCGGCAGTAGAGCAGAGAGGGCTGTGTGAGCAGTAGTAGAGCAGAGAGAGAGGGCTGTGTGAGCAGTAGTAGAGCAGAGAGGGCTGTTTTAGCAGCAGTAGAGCAGAGAGGGCTGTGTGAGCAGCAGTAGAGCAGAGAGGGCTGTGTGAGCAGCAGTAGAGCAGAGAGAGAGGGCTGTGTGAGCGGCAGTAGAGCAGAGAGGGCTGTGTGAGCAGTAGTAGAGCAGGCAGGGCAGTGTGAGCGGCAGTAGAGCAGAGAGAGAGGGCTGTGTGAGCAGCAGTAGAGCAGAGAGAGAGGGCTATGTGAGCGGCAGTAGAGCAAAGAGAGAGGGCTGTGTGAGTAGTAGTAGAGCAGAGAGGGCTGTGTGAGCGGCAGTAGAGCAGAGAGAGAGGGCTGTGTGAGCAGCAGTAGAGCAGCACATGCTGCCATATTGGGACCCAGTGTTCCACCTACCTGCCTGCTTGAAGGAATTTTCATTGGGGCATAAATCTGCAGCCTGGGGCAAGGCATGTGAAAATGCTTTAAAAACGTCGAAGTTTTTTAAAATGTGTTTCATACTCAGCAAATTAGGCTTTCAAAATATGATTTAGGGGTATATAGCCTGCAATTGTGCGTTTACAGATTCGTTTAATCCCCCCCCCCCCCCCCCGCTGTCTACGTGAATTGCAGTGGTGTGTAGCTTCAAGCGAATCTCAAATGACTTTGGACATGTGCGCTCAGTATAATCACATAGGACCCAGTCTGAAGCAGCACAGGTCTTCTGGATGCACAATAACGTGCTTTGACTGCACGCTTGTCACCGTTCTACCCAGTCAAACAGATTAGAACAGAACTACGGACGGCAAAAGTACATGTATTCTTCACTCAAGTAGAAGTACAGTCATTCATGTTTATAAAGAACTGTGGGCTCCGACTCCTACCTGTTGGACTTCACATGATACAGGAAGATATAAACAGTCTATAGACAAGCAGAGCGTTTGCAAGGAATACTTTTTGACATACACCTTTTTACACCAACTTTTTTTTTACACAAGGAAAAAAAGAGAGGCGAGGTAAACAGAGAAGTCTAAAACGAAGTAAAGCAGAGTACAGTAGAGTACAGTAGAGTACAGTAGAGTACAGTAAAGTACAGTAGAGCAGTAGAGTACAGCACAAGCTGTAGTTAGAGAAAGAGAGGGAGAGAGACAGAGGGAGAGAGAAAGGGAGAGAGAGAGGGAGAGAAAGAGAGGGAGAAAGGGAGCGGAAGAGAGAGGAAGAGAGGAAGAGAGAGAGAGAAAGAGAGGGAGAGAGAAAGGGAGAGACGGAGAGAGAGAAGGGGAGAGAAAGAGGGGGAGAAAGGGAGCGAGAGACAGAGAATGAGAGAGAGAAAGGGAGAGAAAGAGAGGGAGAGAGAGAGAAAAAGGGTGAGAGAGGGGGGAAGAGATAGAGAGAAGGGAGAGAGAGGCAGGGAGAGAGAGGGAGAGAGAGGCAGGGAGAGAGAGGGGGGGAAAGAGAGAGGAGGAAGAGAGATCACAGGCTGAGTTATGGCATCACCTTCTTAGTCAGAACAGAAACACATGGATTCCTTCAATGAGTAGTCAGAGACAGGCTGACCATCCCTGGTTGAGCTGCCTGCAGATCCCTGGGTCTGGCTGTGGGACGGGGTTATATTTAGCTGTGTGTCATTTCCAGGGAGCCTCAGTTTGGCTCCATCTGTGGCCAGCACAGGGAAACTCCCATTGAGGCACCTTTCTACTGGGCGTTTCCACCAGCAGGCTGTAATTTCACTTGACTCCAAGGGGATGTGCTGGGTGGGAGAGAGGGTGGAGGAAGGGAGAGGTGGGAGGGAGGGAGAGATGGTAGAGGGAGAGATGGGAGAGAGGGTGGAGGGAGGGAGAGATGGGAGATGTGAGGGTGGAGGGAGAGATGGGAGAGATGGTGGAGGGGAATGGAGAGAGGGCTGGGGGAGAGATGGAGACGGGGGTGGTGAGTGTTAGAGGTGAGGAGGTGGGGAGATGGTGGAGGTGAAGGTCAGATGAGAAGGATGGAGAGATTGGGTGGAGGGATGGAGAGATTGGGTGGAGGGATGGAGAGATTGGGTGGAGGGATGGAGAGATTGGGTGGAGGGATGGAGAGGTGGGTGGAGGAATGAGGAGGTGGGTGGAGGAATGGAGAGGTGGGTGGAGGAATGGAGAGGGTGGGTGAGGGAATTGGAGGAGGTGGGTGGAGGAATGGAGAGGTGGGTGGAGGAATGAGGAGGTGGGTGGAGGAATGGAGAGGAGGGTGGAGATGATAGAGACCTGGATTCGGCTTGTTTCTTCTCTCCACACAGAGAAGGCTGTCCAGTGTTGTTCTACCAAAGCGTCGTTCGTTTGCTGTGCTTGTACACCTGCGTCAAATGTTTTGTTTTAACTTAACAAGTAGAGACGTGTTATTCCTACGAGCTTCTGCGTGTTGTACTGCCTGTGTCCTGCGTGGGACAACCCTCCTCATTTCTGCTTTCACCACACTGCTCACTGTTCATTCTGCACACATTACTCTTATCTATCTGGTGCTTTCGTCTCGTCTCTCTACGCTTCTGTGTGCATGTGTGTGTGTGCTATGTGTATGTTGTGCTATAGTCTCTGTCAGACGCACTCGACACATGTGGGGCGAACTATGGAGAGTCTCATGGGAGTGCTCGACATGGTCGCTTCTTGTTTCTCATTTTCAGAGTGTCGGATGTCGTTCTCTTATATGTCGGTTTGCTGTTGGAGTGCAGATAAAGGTTTGGGATGTCCTCTTCTCAATCCTCCAGCTGTCCTCTCTCTGTTGGTCTGGCTCTCTCTCGTGTTCGGTTGCTTGGTGTCCCTCGCTCGCGTCCCTCCTTCCCTCTCTCTAGTCTACAGTAGATCAGATAGTGTTCTGGGTGGTAGTTTGGTCTTCAGTACTGTAGGTGGTATTCTGGGTCACCTTCTACTCCAGACGGTCATTTCCTCTCTGGCTTGCTAAAGGAACCTAAATACAACTCTGTACGCAGCACTGAAGCTGTGTTTCACAACACAGCTTACTGAAGGTTCAGCTGGACAGGAAGCCAGTTTGCTGGAGAAGGAAAGCATAGTGATGTGTTCACCTGCAGGGCTTGCTTTCTGATGGTTTACATCATGGTGTGTGTGTGTGTTGTGTGTGTGTGTGTGTGCGTGTGTGTGTGTGCGTGTGTGATTTCATTCTGAAGCTAGCCAGACACACTAGTTTATGACATCATGGATTCCTCTGGGTCAAGTAAGGCCTGTTATAAAGGAATGATTCTATTGGTGCACTGCTCTTTCCTTTCTTCTCTTTCTCTCCTTCTCTCTCTCCCGTTCCTCTTTCCTCTGTTACATCCTTCCTCCTCTCCCTCTCTCCCTCCTCCCTCCCGCCCTCCATCCCTCCCTTCTTCCAAACCCCCCCCTTTCCTTTTCCCTTTTTTTTTTTTTTTTTTTTTTCCCCTTTCCCCTCCCCACTCTTCATCCTCCTCCTCTCTCTCCCTCCCTTCTCTCCCTCCTCCTCCTCCTCTTCTTCCTTCCTCCCTCCCCCTCTCCACTCCTCCTCTTGCTCCTCCCTTCTCTCCCTCCTCCTCCTCCTCCTCCTGCTCCCCTCTCCCCTCTCGTGGCTGTATATGGTGCTGATGGAGTGTGTGGTGGTGGAGAGCCTCTCTGTCTCCTGGCTAATGGAGAAGACTTGACAGCAGAGTAAATATTTACCTTTGGGATCTCAGAGGACTTCTTCACAGCTGTCCCTGCTCCACCACACAGCCGCTCAACACCAGCTCATGTTTTGACAGGGCGACTGGATTATATCATAACCAGCTAATTGATAGATTTTGATAATCTGCTCCGAGACATGTAGAGTTTTACCTAAAGCGGAGGGTTAATCCAGAGCCGTGGACATCACAGGGGCCATCGTACATCAGCCCTGGGTGACGTTTCAACAGATGTACGCTCACCTTCTCTCTGTCTTTCTTTCTCTCTAGGCACCAGGACACGACATCCCTCTGAAGCATGTAGAGAACACGGTGAGTGTGAACGCAGCGTGTCTGTTTGTGTGTATCTGTGTGTGTCTGCGTGTGTGTCTGCATGTGTCTGTGTGTGTGTGTCTGCATATGTGTGTGTATGTCTGCGTGTGTCTGTATCTGTGTCTTTGTGTGTCTGTATCTGTGTGTGTCTGTATGTGTGTCTATGTGTGTTTATGTGTGTGTGTGTCTGTGTATGTGTGTGTGTGTGTGTTTGTGTGCACAAAAGGATTTCACCCAGAAGAAGTCACCCTGCATCTTTGAGCACATCAGCTGTTTATTTCCAATGCAGGTTTGATATCTGTGGCTCCACAGTTCTCTACCCACCCAAGAGAAAAAGATTCTTAAGTACCCTCACAAAGTCTAAGTCCAGACATGCTAACATTAGAACTGGTACGCAGGCTGGTCAGAGCAGCAAACAGTATGAGGGTTTCACACGTCACATTGAAATTAAATATTGTGTAATTTCTGGACGAGCTGGGATTATCTTGACGTGTTATAGTCATGCTGGTGTCGATCTGTTGGGCTGCACGATTTGTTCAGATTACTCACACACATGGGGTGACCAACTTGTGCTGTATATCTTTATTTTTACACACAAATGTGTCAAAGTAAATACACCCACTCCTGCACAACCAATGAAGTACTGGCTCCACTCACACACTGACACACCCACCTAAATACACACACACATACATACTGTACACACATACATACTGTACATACACACATATATACAGTACATACATACGTATGCACACACTCACTCACTCACACACACACACACACACACACATACATGCATACATACATGCATACATACATGCATACATACATATGCACTCACTCCCTCACTCTCACACACATACACACACACACACACACACACACATGCATACATACACACACACACACACACACTCACACACACGCATACATACACAGACAGCTGCATCTGAATGAGTAAGTGTACAGTGATGAGACGTTCTCTGCTAAGACCACAGAGGCCCTCGGTCCCTCTTCAACTGAATTCCATTTGAGGGTGAATCATTGACCATGCTTCCTCCAGGGACACACACAAACACATAGAACCACACACACACACACAAACACATAGAACCACACACACACCAAGGCATAGAACCACACACACACCAAGGCATAGAACCACACACACACAAACACATAGAACCACACACACACCAAGGCATAGCACCACACACACACCAAGGCATAGAACCACACACACACCAAGGCATAGAACCACACACACACCAAGATATAGAACCATACACACACCAAGGCATAGAACCACACACACACACCAAGATATAGAACCACACACACACACACACCAAGGCATAGAACCAACCACACACACACAAAGGCACAGAACCAACCACACACACACCAAGGCATAGAACCACATACACACACACACATCAAGACACAGAACCACATACACACACACACCAGACACAGAACCAACCACACACACACACAAACTAACTGTTACTATTATGGCTTGTATGTGTGTTTCTATGCGTCTAGTGGTAAGCGTATGTTTGTCTAATACGTCTCCCAGTGGAAACACATCTCTCATTCGTCCTGTGTAGTGTAGCCTGATATTGAGATCAGACGTACAGTGACTCATATCCTGTGTGTTCTGACTGGTTCTTATTTAGAAGAAGCAGTCAGAGAGAGAGAGAGAGAAGCGATCCTGTTCCAGACAGAGAACTCCAACACTAAGCCAGACGCAGCCTGCATCCTGGAAACTAAACACAACTTGAGGGAGACTCGCCATGCTTGTTGCGCAGTGTGCTTGTTTACATAGTCAGTGTGCGGTCAGGCACGACACACACACACACAGTCCTTCCCCTACACTAGCACCAGCCCTCGCCCCGTCCCTAACCCTCCCTCTCCAACGACAGCTTCCTCCAGCTTCACTTCCAGGTCATCAGACCCTCGTTTTAGGACGGCCTACCGTAGGAAGTGCTTTAGACGACTTACTACAGGAAAGACTTTACATGACCTACGACAGGAAGTGCTTCAGATGACCTACTATGGGAAGTGCTTTAGACAACCTTCTACAGGAAGTGCTTTACATGGCCTACGACAGGAAGTGCTTTACATAACCTACGACAGGAAGTGCTTCAGATGACCTACGACAGGAAGTACTTCAGATGACCTACTATAGGAAGTGCTTTTGATGCCCTATGACAGAAAGTGCTTTACATGACCTACGACAGGAAGTGCTTAGATGACCTATGGCATGAAGTGCTTTAGACGACCTACAACAGGAAGTACTTCAGATGACCTACGACAGGAAGTGCTTCAGATGACCTACGACAGGAAGTGCTTCAGATGACCTACTACAGGAAGTGTTTTAGATGACCTACAACAGGAAGTGCTTTACACAACCTTCCACAAGACGTTCTTCAGTGGATCAGTGGGCTCCTGACCCACAGTGAGCTATATTAAACCCAGCATGCCAGCAGTTCAAATCCCCTGGATCAATCTGTGAATCATGGCTATCTGATGACCTCAGGGCTGCGTGAGCATGCTCAGTGCTCAGCATGAAGCATGCTGAGTTTGCTGTTCATCATGGGAGAGCCGTCACGCTTAAGGGAGAGGCAATCCATCTTCGGAAGGGGAATGTATGTTGCGTGTGTGTAGCGTGTGTATGAAAGAGAGACTGTATTGTACAAAGGCGCTTGTTTATGCACGTGCGCTTGTGCCTGTGTTAGTGTGTGTTTGTCCATGTGTGTGCCTGTGTTGGTGTGTGTGTGTGTCCATGTGTGTGCCTGTGTTAGTGTGTGTTTGTCCATGTGTGTGCCTGCGTTGGTGTGTGTGTTTGTCCATGTGTGTGCCTGTGTTAGTGTGTGTTTGTCCATGTGTGTGCCTGTGTTGGTGTGTGTGTGTTTGTCCATGTGTGTGCCTGTGTTAGTGTGTGTGTTTGTCCATGTGTGCACTTGTATTAGTGTATGTGTTTGTTCTGTTTGTGCCTGTGTCAGTGTGTGTTTATTCATGTGGGCGCCTGTGTTAGTGTGTGTGTGTGTTTATTCATGTGTGTGTCTGTGTTAGTGTGTGTTTTTTCATGTGTGTACCTGTGTTATTGTGTGCTTGTTTATGCCTGTGCCTGTGTTAGTGTGCGCTTTAGACAGAAACGTAAGAAAGAAGTTGTGAACCGGAGTGTATGCTCACACACACTCCGTCACACACAGCTCTGACTCCGCCCAGTTTCACCCCCCAGGCCACACCCACCCCCGCCCAGAGCAGGGGTGGCAAGGCCAGTGCATCATGGAATGTGTAGTTCAGGACAGCGCGTCTCACAGTCCCCAGGCTGGGTCATGGCCGTCAAGGCTGCGGTTTCCGTGACGTCTCTACGGTAACCAGGCCTCTCTCTGCCTGCCAGCTCAGAGGGCTGTCATGAGGCTGCATGTGGTACTGTGGCCTCACATACACTTTCAATTTTCGTTTGTTTTTTTTATTCTTTTATTCCCGTATGCTTGTTGCTGTGCTGATATAGCTTCACTTCTCCTTATTAACCTGAAAGAATCGTCACCATCAGTGCAGTCTGACTGATACTGAAGACCTGCCTACCTGGCTCAGACTAATATGGCTATGGTGACTTAATGTACGACTGGACAAAAATGACAAATTTGTCATTTCATACTTTTTAGGGCTACAATAAACTTAGTAAAACTGGAAAAGGTGTTGCTTTACCAAGGGTCATCTTGTCTCAAGCAAACTCTCTCTCGCGATCACACACACACACACACACACTGACACGCGTCTCATTCTCCAAGTCTTTGCCCACTAGACTGTGAAGCCGCTGTAGACTAGCCACAGTGCCGGTAGACTGGCCACAGTGCCGGTAGACTGGCCACAGTGCCGGTAGACTGGCCACAGTGCCGGTAGACCGGGAAGGGTTAAGCAGCGTGCGTCTGAAAAGTCATCTGATGTGAGTGTACGTGTCTGGATGACCCCGGGGGGGGCGAGAGAGCGATCTGAGATCCCCGCGAAGAGAGAGAGAGGAAAGAGAGGGAGGGGGGTCTAGATGAATCAGAGGGGGGAAAGATAACGAGATGGAGAGGAAAGAGAGGGAGGGCTAGACAGAAGTTGGGAGGTAGACAGAATGAGCGATATAGGGACGGACGGGGAAGAGAAAGAGGGAGGGAGACGGAGAGGGAGGGAGAAGGAGGGAGAGGGAGGGGGTACAGTCCCGAAGGCAGGGAGCAGGCAGGGAGCGGGCTGGCTGGACTGGAGTCGTCTCTGAAAGTCAGAGGCATGTGGCACCCCGTCAGACGCTGCGGTCCGAAATAGCGGCGACTTTTTTCGCTTTTCTTTCTTTCTTCTCCTTTTTCCGAAACTGAAACGAGGGAGTTTTTTTGGGGGGAGAGAGGAATACTCACAGAAAAAGACAGAAGTAGAGAGAGGGAGAGATGAACCGAAGTGGCTCTTTAAGAAGAAGTCTGTCGTCTCTCAGGGGGGCCTGGAGATGGAGCACAGGGTACCTGTTCAGGAAGGTAGGAGGAAGGGGGGGAGGGGGGGGAGGGCTAGGGGGGGAGGAGGGGGGTGTGCTTGGTGATGATGGGTGGCCTGAGAGGGTAACAGAGGTACTGCTGGGAAACGTTCTACCTTGTCTTTCGTTGTTTCTCTGTTCAGTTCGCTCTCTCGGCAAAAACGGACGACCCCCCCCCCCCTCTACGCACCTCTTCCCCCTCTACCCCACCCTCTACCCCGCTCTTCTCAGTCCTTCTACCTCCTCCCTCCAGCTCTCTGCTGGTTAATTTGTAAAGCCTGCTCGTAAAGCCCTCCACGTCCAGATGTTTTTGATCAAGGACAGGCCCGAGACCCCCCACTCATGCCCCCCCTCTCCTCCCCTGCCTCCCATCAAACTCCAATCTCCCCACATCCCCCTGCCCACTAACCCTTCCCCCGTTCCTCCCTGGTTCTCAAAGTCATGGGGAGTCCTGATGGGGGTGGGAGGCCGGAGGGTATGCTTGCTTGAGTGTTGTCTGAACATTTGTTGTGTTTGTGTGTGAGAGAAACATACCTCACACAATCCTATTATAAACATCCGCTTTGGTAGAATGATCCGACTCGGTGTTTGAACGTAGCTCCGCACGAACTGTAAACCTTACGTGTTTTTTTGGGGTGTGTATTTGCATCAGCAAAACAGCGTCCCTGTTTTGCTGCGCACACTGAGGGCTGTCTATTGACAGAAGGTTTCATGAACGGGCTTTGAATCACAGTGGAACAGATGTATTTCAGTTGCTGTGGAAACTGAAAGAGAGCCGTTCCAACCACATTGAAGTCCATCTTTTACAGTCACAGCTTCATGGCCCAGACTTCTCTTACCCAGATGGTTCCCCTGTTTTGTTTTGTATACTGTGGCTCCCAAACCTTTTTGGAGACTAATTACTGGCAAAACTATTCCTCTGCTATGTTTCACGTGATTCTGCGCAAGCTCTTGCAGTGACTTAACAGCAGCGACGGGGTGTTTGCTATCGGAGGCTGGTAGGATCTTGTTGTTCTGCTTTTCTGATGTCAACAGTCCACCTCTCTACGCCTCAGGCTGCCTCTGTCTGTGTGCTTCCGTCACAAGAGACGTTTCATCTCAGAGAGACCGAAGAAAGATCTGTGGACGTTTGGACCCAAACCGAGAGCCGTTTGAAGAGCCAGAGGCACGGCTGAGCCTCCAGGGCCACTCTCGTCGTCTGAAACGGTCGCTGAAACATGTTGAAGCGTTTACGGCAAGAAGCAGATGTCGCTTTCTGTGAAGCTTTGTGTCGCTCCGCTCGGCCCTCCCCACATGTGGGACTTTGTAGAAGTTGTAAAATCAGGAAAAGCCCCAATGGGAGACGGATAGGAGATGTCAAGACAAATTGGCTCCATAGGGCACTAATGACAGGAGACGCACTTAGAGACAGGAGGGTGTGTTTCACGTGTGAAAGATGAGGTGTTGTGTGATGCATGTGTTTTTATTTCAAAGAAATAAACAGATGGCACCGTGTGAACGTGTGTGTGAGACTAAGACTCCAGTTGTGTGTGTGTGTGTGTGTGTGTGTTGTAAAGGACGTGTGAGACTAACCCTGCAGTTGTGTGGCACGGTGTGTATGTGTGTGCGCGTCTGTGTGTGTGGCACAATGTGTGTGTGTGTGTGTGTGTTGTAAAGGCGTGTGAGAGACTGGGGCATAGTTGGCTGTGGTTGTTAGACAGCCTGATGTAATGGATGATGATAGATAACAGGTCTTTGGGCTCATGTGACCTCTCTGACACCCCCTACGCATGGGGCGTAATGGACCAGTCCTGGTGACCTCTGACCTCTTGTGGAGCCTATCCAGAGGGTGTAGAGGCAAAGTGGAGCCAGTGGAATTCAAACAAACTCAATCACACTAGATACCCCCCCCTCTCTTCTCCACAGCAAATCTCCAAGGAGGAGTGTAGGGTATGGACGGTTCTGGAGAGACTGTTTTTTAAGTACAGCTGTAAAGACTCCCTAAGTATAAGTCGTGTTGTCTGCGTGAACACGATTCAGAATAAACGTTTTTATAAATAGGCCTATTTGCTTCTGTGTTCTGGCCGTAAACATGCGGTCTCACCAAGACAATGGGAGAACCACTGAAGATACACATTAAGCCTCTTTGGCAAAGCTAATTAAACATCTAGCCATGTGACTTCCCAGCATACTATGACAGCTCCTCTTTCGTTTGCTGTGTGAGGTATTTGTGATATCTTTTAAATCCTTGTGACAGTTGGATTTACAGGCATGTCAGTGCTTCGATGAACTTTTAAGACCATGGCTTATGACAAATCAACAAGTGACTCAGCTAATCTTCGTAATTTAAGGATCTGTCTTGTTTGTTTCAGGGATCCACAAAGTCCTCCAAAAGTATGGAGTCTCGACGCAGACCATCAAGGTAAGTCTCCTCCCTCTCCTCTCCTCCCCTCTCCTCCCCTCATTCCCCTCCCCTCCTACACCCCCCTCCTCTTCTCCCCTCCTTCACCCCTCTCCTCTCCTCCTCCCTCTCTCTCCTCCCCTCCCTCCTTCACCCCCTCTCCTCTCCTAACCTCATTCCCCTCCCCTCCTTCCACCCCCTCCTCCTCCCTCCCTCTCCTCTTCTCCCACCCCTCCTTCAACCCCCCCATCCACTCCTTCACCCCCCCTCCTCTCCCCTCTCGAGGACTCCCGTCCTCCCCCATCTGCAGGTGGACCTTGTGTCTCCAGTCCCACCCCGGAGAGGGAAAACGTCCTCTCTCTGGGACCTCGTAACCGGTTTGGATTTCTGCCTCGTTTCCGTCCTGTACTGAGTTGAGCAGTGAAGAGATGAAAGTGGGCCTTAACGGCTGGTACTGAAGGCTCGCTTTACTGCCCCAGCCTTCCCATCTCTCATGCCTTCACAGAGGCCTAAGGGACTGCGTTTCTCCCCTCTCCTCTCCTCCCCTCTCCTCGCCCTCATCGGATCCGCCTCAACCCCTCCGTAAATTAAGCAACCCTAACGCCCACCCCTCCTCTTCTCCCTCCTTCACTCGACCCACCGCTCCTATGTTCCTGTTGAACCTCTCCTCTCCATGCTTCCCCTCTCTCCTTCCTGCGCCTCTCCCGTCCTATCCAGCGCTCCCTCTTGCATCCCTCCTACCCTCTATTCCCCTGCACCTTGGCGCTCACGTGTCGACTCCTCTCCTTCTCCCACTCACCTCGCTCTCTATCACCCCACCCCTCCTTGCGAGCTCCGCTGCCCCCTGGCGTCCTAGCTACCTTTCACGGCCCTCCTTTCCTCTCCCTATCGCCAGGACCCGTCCTCCCAGTCGCGTATTGTAACGCTTTGTTGTCTCCAGATGCCCATCCGGGCCTGTGGAGGGCTGAAACTCCGAGGAAGGGTAAAGATCGTCCTCATCTCTGAGACCTGTGTGGTGGTCCTGGTGGAGGTCCCCGTAGAGTGTCGTTTTGATTTAAGCCCTCGTCTTCGTCTCTGTCGCGTTGGAGTCTGAGCAGTGAAGAGATGAAAGTGGGCCTTAACGGCTGGTACTGAAGGCTCGCTTTACTGCCCCAGCCTTCCCATCTCTCATGCCTTCACAGCAGGGAGGCAGACATCACCACATCCTTACTGACAACTCAGAAATTGTTCGCATGAAATGAGCCAAGACGTACGGTGTATGTTCATTTATTAGGCCTTGTTGGTAAGACTCAGTGGACCACTATCGCTGCAGTGAGGGAGTTTTTTTCTGGTGTACAAAAGTCTTTTGTTTCCTTGCCTGAAGTGTGTTGACATCACGGGGGAAATGTAGCACGACTGAACCTTTTTATTACTTCTTTCCAAATAGGTTTTGCGGAATTTCAAGAGTAATTGTTGCAAGATTCAAATGCAATGTATGTCTTCGTAAAAATAAAGGGTAGGAGTAGATTTAGAACAGTTGTGTGGTGCAGATGAAACATGTTGGGTAGCCGTTCAACACCATAGGCATATCTTTGTTTCCTTACTTTAACCAAAGGACCCAATATTCTATTCATAATCATTATCTCACGGTTTACAAAACATGGAAAGTTAACAATTATCGGTCGCATAGCGATAATATATGTATTTATTTCAGTTGTGGCTTGTTCAAATGACAAAGTTCAATTGAGCGCGGACAGATTGCCGCCATCAGCTGGTCGCGTGGTGTGCTGGCGAGAACGAGGCTGTTAGCAAACCCGTGTTTCTGCAGGGCCTCCAGTCACAAAACACAGATCGGGTTGCTACTTATTTTAAAACATGGTGATATATTGTTGGTGTATATTATTACATCTGGAATCACATTTGTTGATTTAACAACAGACATGTTTTACTAGGATCCGCTATTCCATTTGAGTGCATAGATGGCAGCGATACACAACGTTCCCATGGCCGTCTCGTTGTTATTGTTTTTGCTTCTGTAGCGATCTGCATCAGAGATTTCAACGAAAGTTGTGTTGGTTGAAATGTATAACTGCGGCAAAAATTCAAATTAAATATGATGATAGTTCATACTTTAACATGCGATTCCACAATTTCCACCCAGGAAATTAACGTTATCAAGCTCGACATGACCATTTTGTAACGCCGTGACGTTTAGACCTGAGCCAGGTAGCTAGGGAGGGGTAGAAGCTAGCTAGCTAGCAGTAGCAACACGTCTCGCCACAAAAACGGAAACAAGACAGTAACTTATTAGAATATTTTTTAAACCGTGAAACAGAACCTTTACAGGAAGTAAAAGCCACGCTTTCGAAGCAAGACTACAAATAACAATAACTGTAATCAAACCAAACGACATTACCAAAAAAAGCCGGGTTGGAAATGAAGTCATGTTTGTACAGAGTAGCGCAAATCGGATTTGTGGTATATTTATGTAATAAAACACAGGTTTGGGCTAGTATTACTCATGATGAATATGTTTAGGTGAGCAGGGCAACGTTCTAGTGGTGCCAGATGTGGACAGTGTTTGCTCTGCAAAGCTGCTGTAGTTCCCAGACACAATCAGACAGGATGAGCAATTTTCTCAGAAGGTATACACAGGGTTGACACGTGGGAAATATTCTCCAGACGTTTGTTCTCTCCTAAGCCTGGTGACATGGAGACCAGTCTAGACACCTCTCCCTCTCACTCTTCTTCTCCATCTGTATGGAACTCTCTCTCCCTTTCTTCTTTTCTATCCATCTACCTCAGGAATTCTTTCCCATCATTGTCTTTACATCTCCCTCTAGGCTGTCTTCGTCTCTTCTCATCCATCTTTAATTCCTTTTACCTCCTCACCTTCTTTCTACTTGCACAACTCCGGCCCTCCTTCTACTCCACCCTTCCTCCCTCCACCCTCCCTTCCTCCTTCTACCCCTCCCT
>BROE01000022.1:2632143-2678544 GCA_036571765.1 Plecoglossus altivelis
CTCTGACCCGCTGTGGTCACCCCTCAGGCATGAACCACCTTGAGAACGGGCCCAGCGTCTCTTGTGGACTTAACCCAATACCCAGGACCCTCTGATTCGCTGGGATTCCTATGACAACCTCAACCAGACGTGTGAGGACCCTCTGGATGGTGAGTGCAGGCCGTGGTTTCACAGGGTGACTGAGGAGGTTAAAGGTCAACGCTTCTGGGCAGCTACTCTGGGGAAAACTCACACACACCCTCCTAACTTGTAAACTTCACAAGGTGTTTAATGACTTGGGTCCTAAACACCCCCCCCCAACCTTTTGGTCCACCTCATTTCAGATGTCCTGGAGCAACAAACACTATGGTTAGGTGACACACACACACACACACACACACACACACACACACACACACACACACACACTTTTAACAGAGCTTTCTCCAAAACCTGGTCTCCCTTAGACTACAGACACACATGTCCATGTAGGGTCCCTCCACGCTGTCTGTCTGCTCCGCATAGAACTTCTGCTGTGGACTGCTGCAAGCACGACGCGGTTGGAGATTCAATCAGCTCAGACCAAGTTTACACAACCATCTCACTCTCATCTCCCCCATCTCTCTCAACACAGGGGTCACACGCAGGTGACAGTTCTGTGACTTACAGTTGCAGAGCGCGGTGAACACGCACCGTCTTGAGCGTGTAGTCTGTTTCTCTTCGCGTGAAAGAACCTTCAGAACAACTTGTGCTGAGTTTTGGGCGTGTTCTCTGAACTCTGTCCTTGGAGATAAGAGTGGGATGATAGCTGGTTTGTTGGTAAACAGCACAGCTCTGAGCATGGTAGAGTTCAGCTCCTGTCAGAGTAACTCTGCCGCTGGAGGCAGCAGCTGGTGGGTCTGTCATGCTCTTCATGTTTAAATCTCCTCTCCTGGAGCTCCTGAGAAAAGAGGAGGATTTAAGTCTACTAATCTGAAACTGTTAAGAAACCATTAGTGGAGTGATCTTTCAGGAGTGAACAGTTTGGCACATCACACCCTTATCATAAGGCCTGTATCCTGCTGCCTAATCAGTCCCTCAGAACAACCCAGGCAGCTAGTACCTCATTATGGACTTTTTCTTCTTATTGTTGACTGAACAGCTATGGTGTCTTGATCGCCTTCAGCAGTCACAACTCTCTCGAAGCAACTGGTTGACCATGATGAAGGTGTCCAGTTAACTGTCAACCTAAAATCTCTCGTAAACCTGACGTCTGAAACATGTTTACGGTGGAGAGTAAACACTGTCTGTCTGGTTGCGTATGTGGTGAGCAGAGGAGAGGCAGGAGGCGGACAGAGTGGAGGGACCCAGCTTTGCAGGGTTCCCCAGCACAGAGACACGATGGCCTTTGGTGGAAGCCACAAAGCACTGGTACACAACTGTCTATTGGAAAGGATGGTCACACTCGGTGGACCAAAGGTGGTGCAAGACACTCTCTAAATGGAAACGGGAGAAGTGAGGAGAGGTGAGGGAGGAGAGTGGGAGAGCGAGAGAGAGGGAGAGAGGGAGAGAGAAATAGAGCGCACACCAGTGACAACATGGACTGTGTGTGTTTTTGATTTAACCTAGTGACAGCAGAAGTCACTTCCCATAACAGACTCTTGTAAATACGACCAGGAAAAGCAGTCTGACTAACTCCAGACAAACACACATACTGGACGTTAGCTACCTGTAAATGTGTTTCTGTTGCACGTCCGAGAGGTGAAGTGTCGGAACTGAGTCTGCTGTTGCTTTTCTTAGAGGGGTGGAGGAGCAAAGGATTGTCTTTTATCACTGGCCGTAAACTGTCTAGTCGCTTACCCCTTCACCTGCTTTAAATAGGGCCTGCGAAAATAGCATGGTGTCAACATCTCCAGATCGGTCTTCCAGAAGATTCTCACCGTGTGTGTACGTGTTCTCTCCTGACCTTAGAGTGTGTGTGTGTGTGTGTGCGTGCGTGTGTGTGTGTGTGTTGACATAAATACCATTAATTCACTGAAGACAAACAATGGTAGATCTGCACGTGCAGAGAACCGTCATTTCCTCTGACGAGGCTCGTCCATGGAGCCCAGACACACAGCCTGCCACTACCCCTGCCTCTACCCGTCTCCATTTCTGCCAGCTGCCTGGTGTCCAGCGTACTCCTGGCAGAGACTCAGTGTGGGCAAGGGGCTTTGCCTGCCTGGCAGTCCCTCTGAAGGGAGGCTGATGCAGCGTGCAAGCGTGTGCGGTAATGGAAGCAGAGTTCTGGGTTTCCAGGAAACCAGAGTGTTTGCATTTCCACTGTAATCAAGTGTGTTCTCTCTCTGCTACAGACTCGTTAGTCAGCACTGAGAAGGCAATTATCTCCTCCAGCTGAATGACTTTCAGAGCAGACGAGAAAGTTGAAAGTTTATATCTATATAAGAGAAGTTGGAGGCGTAATTGTGATGAGTGGATTACTGTCGCAGTTTGGCGTCAGTGAAGTCGTTGTTGCTATGGGGAATTCTCTTAGGATTAGGATAAAAAGATTTTTCCAGAGGAAACCAAATGGTGATTTCTAGACCTTCTAGAATGAAATGTGCAGACTTGGTCAGAGTAATGAACCAATCATCTTCAAACTTCACTTCTATTAGCAAACATCTGTATCGCCACAACATTCGTGTCTGTCAAGGAACTGTCTGTCACCTGTCAGTGTGGCTCTGATCCTGTCGCCTTGACAACCACACCAGCTGACCAGACAGTCAGAACCCAGCTAACTGCGTCTGTAGACTCAGTCCAGGGTTCTGTTGAAGTTACCATTGCAGCTTTCCTCTCTCTGAGTCGGATGATTAGTCTGAGATCATCAGCTGCTGAATCTGAGGTGAGTGCCTCTGAACCAGCAGAGGACCTGTAGGGGTCAGAGGTCAGGGGTCAGGGGGGTTAACAGGGGTCTTTCATGGGGTCATTTGAGCAGTCAGCGATCCCATTTTTGTCTGGTGCCCTTCCCCGACACGTTCCGAATAGCTGCTGGGGAAAAGTGTTTGGTGTTGCAGGGTGCAGCTGTGTATAGGGGTGCAGAGAGACTGACTAATATGCATCTCTGTGTGTGTATAGGGCTGCAGAGAGACTGACTGAGGTGTAGCTCTGTGTATAGTGCTGCAGAGAGACTGACTGAGGTGTAGCTCTGTGTATAGTGCTACAGAGAGACTGACTGAGGTGCAGCTCTGTGTGTATAGAGCTGCAGAGAGACTGACTGAGGTGTAGCTCTGTGTCTAGTGCTGCAGAGAGACTGACTGAGGTGTAGCTCTGTGTATATAGTGCTGCAGAGAGACTGACTGAGGTGTAGCTCTGTGTGTATAGTGCTGCAGAGAGACTGACTGAGGTGCAGCTCTGTGTGTATAGGGCTGCAGAGAGACTGACTGAGGTGTAGCTCTATGTATAGGGCAGCTGAGAGACTGACTGAGGTGTAGCTCTGTGTATAGGGCTGCAGAGAGACTTGGAGACAGCCGATCACACAGCAGACTAGCGCTTAGTGCTGACGACACTTCGGGTCTAAGACTGCATTCTCATACACTTTTTCCTTAACAAACATAACTTACGGAGTCTCAAAAACAGCTTGCACAATTTCAACAGGCTATTATCCAGTCTGCCTCTCCGCTCCTACACACACAGGAGTTAAATCCAACCCCTCCCTCTTCTCTGTGAGGCTCCTTTGTGCTGTGTGTGACAGGAGGGGGTGTGACAGAGAGTGTGTGTGTGTGTGTGTGTGCATGCTTCAGAGTGCAGCGGTGTGCTGTGTGTTCCTCGGCTCCGCTCAGACAGACAGCGGAGTGTCTGGTCAGCAGAGCTGCTGTGAGGTAGAGAGACAGAGAGGACCTTCTGGTGTGAGGTAGAGAGACAGAGAACAACTTATGGTGTGAGGTAGAGAGACAGAGAGGAACCTCTGGTGTGAGGTAGAGAGGCAGAGAGGTGCTTATGGTGTGAGGTAGAGACATAACAGCTTCTGGTGTGATGTAGAGAAACAGAGAACAGCTTATGGTGTGAGGTAGACAGAAAGAGAGGAACTTCTGGTGTGAGGTACAGAGACAGAGAGGAACTTCTGGTGTGAGGTACAAAGACAGAGAGGACCTTCTGGTGTGAGGTACAGAGACAGAGAGGTGCTTCTGGTGTGAGGTAGAGAGACAGAGAGGTGCTTCTGGTGTGAGGTAGAGAGACATAACAGCTTCTGGTGTGAGGTAGAGAGACAGAGAGGTGCTTCTGGTGTGAGGTAGAGAGACAGAGAGGTGCTTCTGGTGTGAGGTAGAGAGACACAGAGGACCATCTGGAGACAGTGACCAGCAAGCTGAGGTCTTCACCAACCAGTGAGTATGAAACAGGAGTGGATTTGATATAGGCTGGAGATTAAGATTCAGAACTTAACTTGGAACCTCACATGACCACGATCTGAATTAATCATTGACGTGGGTTTTCTCGTTTGAGAAAATCTTCCATCTGATTTGTGTCTGCTCATGTGTTCTGTGTGGAGTAAAATGGAAGAACACTGCTGGTGTGGACTTAAGTGACTTTTAGAGAGAAAAGGAGCCATCCTCTCTAAGGCTAAATGTCTGAATGCTGTTGCTCATGCCTGTGTTTGTGTTAAGACATGCTGAAGTTTTACAGGACAATGTCAGGTTCCAATGCCAGCACTGCTGTGGCTGTGTGTCAGTCAAGCAGCCTTCACATCAGCATGGACCTGTTTCAGGGCAGAGTAGACAACAGTCATACAGCCTGACTATGTCTCTTTGATTATCTTGCAGTTGTGTGTAGCTGTGGATTGTGTGTATGTGTGTGTGTTTGCTGTGTACCTGAGTGTTTATGTTTGCACTCGTCTGTTAAAGTTATGTGTTTCAGCTCATGTTTGTTTTCCATGTTCTGTACATGTTTTCAGACATTACTCTACTTCCCAGCCTGCTGTCTGTTCTGTCACGCAAAGAGCATGTCTCTTCTCCTCAAACCGGTTACATCCTTTCAGGGTGAGGTGAGGTGTCTGTGATTCTGTCAGGACACAGAGAGGTGAGGTGTCTGTGATTCTGTCAGGGCACAGAGAGGTGAGGTGTCGGTGATTCTCAGAGGACACAGAGAGGTGAGGTGTCTGTGATTCTCAGAGGACACAGAGAGGTGAGGTGTCTGTGATTCTGTCAGGACACAGAGAGGTGAGGTGTCTGTGATTCTGTCAGGACACACAGAGGTGAGGTGTCTGTGATTCTGTCAGGACACACAGAGGTGAGGTGTCTGGGGTCTGTCTTGGAAACAGATCTCAGTTCAGTCTGTGCAGGGTTTTGGGGATTATGCTGCTTAATCTCAACACTCAGATGGTTTCTGTTGCGTAACAGCAGAGGTATGCAGGTAGATGCTCCTAGGTGCGGAGACAGGATAGATAACAGCCCAGTATACCTGTCTGTCTACTGTCCCTGTTTCAACTCTGCTAGCAGCCTGAGATGAGGGTCAGGGTCCGTTTGAGTTTAAAGGCTGTTTCAGAATGTAGTCTGACAATATCACTATGAGACATGTGTCCCATAGACAAGATATGTGTCCCAATCAGAATCAGAATTGGTTTTATTCCCCAGGCAAGATAGACAAGCACAGAATTGACTGTGGCTCAATATGTATTGATTGGAAAATCATCTTAATTGACACAAAATCTTAATATCTCTTTTTATCAATTTGATTTTGTGGGTGGAATGTGTGCTCAATGTTTTTGACACACATACTGATGTGTAAATGCGTCATGCATACGGCTATTATGTGAACACTAACGTGTGTATAGGACAGATCTACAGCCTGTCTCCTCATAGCTTGTGTCCAGCTGTTGTCCCGACTATCTCTCTTGGTGTCCCTCTCTCTTTTAGACTCTCTCTCTCTCTCTCTCTCTCACTATCTTTCACACTCTCTCTCTCTCGCACACACACACACATACACTTTCTATCTCTCTCTCTCACACACATACACACACACACACACACACACACTCTCTCTCTCTCTTTCTCTCTCTCTCTCTCTCTCACACACACACACACACACACACACACACACACACTCTCTCTCTGTCTCTCACTCACACACACACACACACACTCTCTCTCACACACACACACTCTCTCTGTCTCTCACACATACACTCTCTCTGTCTCTGTCTCTGTCTCTGTCTCTGTCTCTCTCTCTCTCTCTCTCTCTCTCTCTGTCACACTCTATCTTACTCTGGCTCTCCCCCCTCCAGCTGTTTGGCTGCTGGGCTGACAGTGTTTGTCCAAGGGCTTAACAAGGGCTGGGAAGCAGGCATAGGAGGCGGAGGAGGAGGATGAGGAGGAGGGGGAGGAAGGCAGGCTGGTGGCTGGCTGCTCTTTATGAGAGCCAGGACCCATGTTTCCTGCTGTGGCCCCTGTCCGTCCTTCGCATGGGTCAGCTAGCCTGCTGAAGACCCGCCTGCCTGCCTGGCTGGCTGGCTGACAGGGTGGACATGGGGACTGATGTTTACAAGGGAGAACTTTTCATGTGGCTCTGACACTCACGTACTCACAGAGGCATGCACACAGGCCAGTAGACACACACAAACACCCTCACATTCTCAACGTCAACAGGGACATCATGGTTCTGAAACACCTACACACATGATATCCTCATGTCCTTATATGTCCTTTAGATGACAAACTGTTGTGCAATACACATCTGGGACGGACAGAGAACTACTATGCAGGCCTATAGATCTACCCACAACACTGCCTTCAGACTGCAATGTGGACTAAAACTGACAGAGAGTGTTGTTTGTGTTTCCTGGCGAGGGCTGGGAGGCCGGGGGTCTAGACCAGGACAATAGGAAGTTCTGATTCACTGCCCAGCAGCACTGCCTTCTGGGAAGTCTCAGCTGCGGCCAATCAGGTCCTTTGGAGCTGCGGCCAATCAGGTCGTTTGGAACTGCTTAATGAGCTTCCAGTGCTGTGCCTGGAGTGACTAGGCTCTGGTCTGCCTCTATTTTTAGACTGCAGGGAGGAAATGGAGACATTGTTTGCTTAAGTGATTTTGGGATTGTTGTTTTTGGGAAGTGGTCATGTTTTGGTGTGACAGTACATTTCTGTATTTTTAAATCATGGATTTCTGGTGGTGGAAAATGTTCTGCAACTCTCTTTTCATTATTTTGTGTGTGTGTGTGTGTGTGTTGGGTAGACTAGTGTGTTCCTTCGCTGCAGACTCAGTCGATCATACCACCTTCATCTCCAGCTGTGTGTCTCTCATCTGCTAGTTCGAGCACTTTGCCGCAGACGGTTTGGAAAAGACCAACCCGGCTTCAAATGATAAATAAGAACCAAGCGGATTAGTATCCAAAGTCCATAAAGACTCTAATTGATTAGAGGGGTTGGAGGTCTGTGAGGACGGCGTGTGCAGCCTGGTGTTCTGTGGTAGAGCAGGAACGAGGGCCCAGCTGTGGTTCCTGGGACAGCTCCAGACCCAGCTAGACGATCACAGCTGCACCTCGCTAGGGCCCCAGCCTGGGCACGGCGCAGAGTGGAGCGGAGCTTGATTGCTTTTCCTGAAACACTCTGTCAGCCTGAAACTCTAGCTCTGAGGAGATGGACTCTTTGGGCTATGACGTGTATGTATGTGTGTGTGTGTGTGTATCAGGGCCTTCCTCCAAGTGCTAAATGGATGCAAGCATGCACATATCACCAGGCTGGCTGTCACATATATAAACATCCTTGATCTTAAAGATCCATGCTTAGCTCAGAGATGTGATCGTGTGGTTTTCTTCTCGTGTGTGGACCCCACCTCCCCAGCCCTCCTGTAGACATGACGTGTCTGGAAGAAGGTGTGGAACCTTACATGAGACCCTCTTTTAAGATACCAGTGTGTTTAGATGAAACCATCCGATGGCAGTTATTCAGGCCATGGGCATAAGCAGGACTGTGTGGTGACCTTGCAGAGCCTGCCTGTGTTGTGCACACTACTGAAACACACACTCCTGTTTGTGCTGGCTCATGGACATCTGAAAGCCTTGGATGTATATTTAATGTCCTTTTGTTTTAAAAGCTTCTATTTGTAGGGCCCTGTACTTACAGTTCAATAAGTACTTCCAATGAGTGTTATTGGCTGGGAGTGAGCGTGTCGATGAGCTAGCTCAGCAGGGATGAAGCCGTCACTGATATACTGCTCTCCTGGACCAGCTTCTCTCTCAACAGGAATTCATCCACTCAGCTTTTGGATGACTCCATTTGCCAACAAATGGAGGGTGTCGAGCCATTTGTCTGACACTGTTGTACGTCCTTGCTGAAAAACCTCCACGTTTTAGGATAGTTTTTCCTTTCTGAGGCTAAAGACTGAGGCAGCTCAGTACACAAGTAAAGGAAACAAAACTTTCTTCTGAAATCATCAGGGAGGTGAAGGAAGGGAGTCCCTGGTTCAGCCTGTCGCTGGTTCGGTGTGTTGCTGGTTCGTGTGTCGCTGGTTCGTGTGTCGCTGGTTCGGCCTGTCGCTGGTGCAGCGTGTCGCTGGTGCAGCGTGTCGCTGGTGCAGCGTGTCGCTGGTGCAGCGTGTCAATAGTTTCGCTTGTCACAGGTTTAGCCTGTCCCTGGGTGTCAGGAGAAGCACTGCCCTGCAGGTGGCCCTCCAGGACAGCAGGCGGCCCTCCAGGCCAGCAGGCGGCCCTCCAGGCCAGCAGGTGGACCTCCAGGACAGCAGGTGGCCCTCCAGGCCAGCAGGCGGCCCTCCAGGGCAGGTCAGTGGTTCAGCCATCAGCCCTAACAAGGAGCGATCCTGCTAGTCATCTCCTGGGAGCCGTGTGATCTTAAACTCTCCACTGGTTTTTTTAATAGTCTCCCAGGTGACGTCTCACTTACCTTACCCAGAAACACACACTCCTAACAGGACGGTGTTGGCGGTGTAGTATGTCCACACACACAGTCGGGGTGGAATGCTTGAAGCGTTGAGTGCTTGTACTGTAAACACACTCCCCTTCTCACTCCCTCACCCCGTCACCCGTCCACCTCACCCCTAACCAGGGAGGCAGACCGCTCCACAGGAGCAGGATACCAGAGATGGGTGCTTCCTCTATAAAGGATAAATATATGACCCTCAGGGTTAAAGAGTGGCGGGGGAGAGGTCAGAGGTCAAAGAGAGAGAGCATCTGGTGGACAGCCTGGCCTCCAGTCACCTTCCTGCGGTCATACGGGATATACTGAGATGGGATCTACTGAGATGGGATCTACTGAGATGGGATCTGCTGAGATGGGATCTACTGAGATGGGATCTACTGAGATGGGATCTGCTGATATGGGATTTGCTGAGATGGGATCTACTGAGATAGGATCTACTGAGATGGGATCTACTGAGATGGGATCTACTGAGATAGGATCTACTGAGATGGGATCTACTGAGATGAGATCTACTGAGATGGGATCTACTGAGATGGGATCTACTGAGATGGGATGTGTTTTAGAGTCCATTGTGGAAGATGTGGTTTGATAAATGTTATTTTCTGTCTTGTGAAAGTGGCTTCACAGCAGTGGCTTTAGGAACCAACAGAATGTGCACAGTCACACACACACACACACACACTCCCACACACACACACACACACACACACCCACACACACTCACACACACACTCACACTCTCACGGAGATGAATGTGGTGACAAATAGTTTACGGCTGACAGGGTAAATACTACAGAGCACTCTCACTGTTACCATCCAGTGAATTAGGCTGTGATGAGAGTAGAGATCCTGCTGGTGTGTGAGTGTGTGTGTGTGTGTGTGTTTGGAGGTGTGTGTGTGTGTGTCACAACAGGGTTTCACATTCTGCAGACTGCCACAAACACACTAACAGCTGTGAACTATTCACAATGACATGCATGAATGAACACACAAATACACACACACCTATCAACATACATAAACAGACATCTATTCACACACACACCTATCACCATAGATAAACAGACCTGTATTCACACACACACACACACACACACACACACACACACACACACACACACACACACACACACACACACACACACATACACACACACACTAAGACACAAACTAAACAGTAGCATCTGGAAAGGCAGATGTCATCAGATCCCATAAAAACCTGTCAAGGTGTTTGTTAGCGTTTAGGATTCCATCCTCTGAGATTTGGTCTTTTTTTAACCACACACACACACACACTCACACACATTCATATTGACATGGGTAATCAAGACAGATATACAGCTGCGGAGATGAGGTAGGAGTCTAGAATAGTGTCTTGCTCATAAACATCCTCAATAGCATCATGATCTCCTTGTAAGAGTTCCCTTATAGCTCCCTGGGCCAGCTGAGGGCCACCTGGCTGGGCTGAAGACTGGAGATGTGCTTGCTTGAGATGTTTTTACTCTGTCTGCTAAACACAAACTGTTCCTCAACTCTGACCACTGAAACACTGCTGAAGTACGATACATACTCCTGCTCCGTGATGGTCTGCTGGACTGGCTAACCACACTGCAGGTCACTTTCACTCTGCCAGATGACTGCTTCTTTATGCCTTGACTTGTCTGAATATCTCCTCCTTGTGACAGTTTTTCAGCAGGACCAGACGTCATTCGTTCTGTGGCTATCAGCCTGGCGCGGTGTGTGTGGTGTGGGCAGAGGGCAGAGAGCAGCGTTGTGACCACTGCGTTGCTGCAGTCAGATGTGGAGTATCAGATCAGGGTGAAAGAGAGTTGTTGTTCCTTGTTGAGAGAGAGAGCAGTGTGTGGATGGTACAAACCCTGTACCTCGGAGGAGGAAGATCTCTTCAAGTGATGAACTCTGCTGACATCTGCTTTGTGTGTGTGTGTGTGTGTCTGTGTGTGTGCGTGTGTCTGTGTGTGTGTGTGTGTCTGTGTGTGTGTCTGTGTGTGTCTGTGTCTGTGTGTGTCTGTGTGCACCACTGATGTCTTGCTGAAGCCTTGTTTAAAATCAGACAACTGTCTTCCCCCTCCTGTTCACTTGAATCTGCCTCTTTCTTTCTCCCTCGTCTCCCTTCCTCCCTCCTCTCTCTTTCCTCTGTTTATGTCCTTCCTCCTCTCTCTCCCCTCTCTCCGTCTCCTCTCTCAATTCCCTCTCTCCTCTCTCAATTCCCTCTCTCCTCTCTCTTTCACTCTCTCCTTTCTCTCCCTTCTCTTTATCCCTCCTCTCTCTCTTCCTCCCCCTCTCCTCCCTGTCCAGGGAAGGGTGGGGATTTTTCCTCTCCAGGACAGCCTGCCTCTCCCTCTCTCTCTCTCTCTCTCTCTTTCCCTCCCGCTCTCTCTCCCTCTCTCTCTTCTTCTCCCGCTCTCTCCCTTTCTCTTCCCCTCCCGCTCTCTCTCTTCCCCTCCTTCTCCCTCCCTCTCTATCCCTCTCTTCCCCTCCCGCTCTCTCTCTCTCTCTCTTCCCCTCCCGCTCTCTCTCTCTCTCTCGCTCTCTCTCTCTCCCCCTCCTGCTCTCCCTCTCCCGCTCTCTCTCTCCCTCTCTCCCTCTCTCGCTCTCTCCGTCTTCTCGCTCTCTCTTGATAGGCTGTTAAACTCAGTTCTTGTACCAAGTGGCACTTTCCATTACAGCAAAGTTTTCAAGAGTCGGCAAAGTAGGGGCTGATTATTGTGTGTGTGTGTGAGAACTCAAGAAGTAGAAGAGTGATGTCACCGTGTCAAACACATAGTGGGGAGGGTAGGAGGGGTGGGGGCACACACACAGTGTAGAGAGTCTTTAGGGAGCTCCTACAGCAGCAACAGCTCAGTCAGAGAGCAGAGCCAGGACAGCAGCAGCAACTCTCTGCTCCTCACTACGCAGGACCAACCGGGTCCAGGGGCCAAGTGAACTTCCCCATCCTGCATCATAATGGTATGCTCCAGGCACTCCTCTCTGGGCCCTGACTAGCTTGGACAGTACCATCAGCACTTTCTCACAGGTAGGGCAACTTTTGGAAAGGAGGGTTTGGAAGGATGGTCCGCGGTGTGTGAGAGAGCTGCTGTTTCAGAATGAGAGGGCTGTGTGTGACACAGCAGGGCTGTGTGTGACTGAGCATCGCTGTGTGTGACAGAGCAGGGCTGTGTGTGACTGAGAAGGGCTGTGTGTGACAGAGCAGGCCTGTGTGTGACAGAGCATCACTGTGAGTGACAGAGCAGGGCTGTGTGTGACAGAGCAGGGCTGTGTGTGACAGAGCAGGGCTGTGTGTGACTGAGCAGGGCTGTGTGTGACTGAGCAGGGCTGTGTGTGACTGAGCAGGGGTGTGTGTGACTGAACAGGGCTGTGTGTGACAGAGCAGGGCTGTGTGTGACTGAGCAGGGCAGGTCCCATGTCTGTCCTTGCTAAAGAACAGGGATAACTAAATGCTGTTAGCTCCTCTTACAGGATGTGTGTGTTTATGTGTATACCTGTGTGTGTGTGTGTGTGTGTGTGTGTCTGTGTGTGTGTGTATACACACCTCTGTATGTGTGTGTGCATGTACATGCGTGTGTATGTACGTACATGTGTACGTGTGTATGTTTGCTAGTTTTGTGCATGAGCCATTCGCTTATAATGGGATTACTTGACAGAGAGAAGTTTATTATTTCATAAACATGATGACTTGCTTTAGTGAGTCCTACTTCAGTTTAGCACTGAGACCAAGTTACAGGAACTATTTCTGTTTTCTCCTCAGCTTAGAGGATAGAATGTCAACGTATACATTTTAAAGACTTTCATGTGGCTGCAGTTTTTAGAACATCTAATGTTGTGGGGTGCAGGTGGGTTACTGGGAAGAGAGTGTGCCATGTAGAGTCCAGCCTTGCTGCAGGGACCAGCCCCCCCTCTCCTCCAGCCCAGCCCTCTGCACCCCGCCCCTCCAGCCCAGCCCTCTGCACCCCGCCCTTCTCTCCCCCCTCACACTCCTGTCCCTCCCTAACTGCCTCCTTTAAAAGTACCCAAGAAGTTGAAACTACAGGGGAAAAACAAACACTGAACTACTACATTATGCTCTTCGTCAGTAGTTAGAGAAAGGCAGGTTGTTTGGGTGATTCTAAGCAGTCTGAAGCCGCAGGAGAAGCAGTCATAGCAGTAACAGGGGAAGGCAGACAGAGAGAAAACTCACTTTTTCCTAGAGACTTTTAAAAGAAGAGCTGGACAATCAAGATCCCAGCGCTCCGCCTGACTGACGCCAGCACCTTGAAACCCCATTTGAGCTGTGAACACAGTTGTTCACTGTGGTGTCTGTTCTGAAGCACTGACAGTACAAGGGTCACTGTGATGTCTGTTCTGAAGCACTGACAGTACAAGGGTCACTGTGATGTCTGTTCTGAAACACTGACAGTAGAAGGGTCACTGTGATGTCTGTCCTGAAACACTGACAGTATAATAAGGGTCACTGTGATGTCTGTTCTGAAACACTGACAGTAGAATAGGTGTCACTGTGATGTCTGTTCTGAAGCACTGACAGTAGAAGAAGGGTCACTGTCCCTCTCTGTCCCTCTCTGGACTCATGACAGTAACTCAACACCTCAAAGTAACCCTGAGTGCTGATGTGTGTAATGTGTTTACTGTTGTGTTTATGGACAAACGAGGCAGGATGTGGCTTTTAAATGGCAGTTTATAGGTTGAAGAATGGTTCAGTGGTGATGTGTGTGGTATTGGCTGGAGAGGAACATACCAAGTCAGATGGTTTTGGTGGAGAGACCAAACCCTCCATTCTCACCACCAGACTCTCGGCCTTACATGTTTCTGCAGCCAGAACCCAGGCTGGACAAACCTCCCAAACGATAAACGTTTCTTTGTTTTACTTCAACTCGAGCTCGTTCACTCCCCGCCCCCACAAACACACACACACACACACACGCACACACACACAGAGGCAGATCCCAGCAGACGCACTCCTAGCTGAGAAACAGACAGCAAAGGCAGGGTGATCAGTGTCCAGGTGATGGTGATCAGTAACCAGGTTATGGTGATCAGTAACCAGGTGATAGTGATCCGTAACCAGGTGATGGTGATCAGTAACCAGGTGATGGTGATCAGTAACCAGGTGATGGTGATCAGTAACCAGGTGATGGTGATCAGTAGGCAGGTGATGGTGATCAGTAGCCAGGTGATAGTGATCAGTAGCCAGTGTCTCCAGCTTGATGAACAGCATCATCTAGGCATTCTTGAGTTATTTTTTCTTTTCCCTGAGTGCATGCCACAGTTCAGTCTTATTTCCTGTTAAGCAAGCTGGTAAAACCAGTCTGGTTTTAAAGGCAGCTGTTTTGGCATTAGCCACACACTGAGAGATGACAGTCTCACACCCCGTCTGTTTCTGTCCACTCTCTTTCCTTCTCCGTGTGTTCCAGTTCTCCTCTCTGTTCTGCCATCATCAGCCTGCTTCGCCAAGCTTGATAAACTTGCACCGGAAAAAATATCCACAAGTACCACACGCCGAAACGGAATGAGAAATCACTCCAACCAACTAATGACATATTTTTATTCCTCTCTCCGTCTCTCTCTCTCGCTAGACGTTATCCACACCCAGGGGCCCCTGGACGGGAGTCTGTACGCCAAGGTCAGGAAGAAGGAGTCCATCGACGGGGGCGTCATCTCAAACGGCCTCCCTCCCCCGGCCCCAGAGGGCCCCCAGCCCCTGGTGGACCAGGCCCTGTCCGTCAGCAGCGACTCTGGGAACTCCACCGCCTCCATCAAGACTGACCGCACTGACGAGCCCTCCTCCAGCCAAGCCTTACAGAGTCAGCCTCCTCCTCTGTCCTCAGCCCCGGCCCCGGCCCCAGCCTCGCCCCTCAGCCCCCAGGAGAAGCAGCAGTTGGAGCAGCTGCTCAGCGGTCTGGAGACGCCAGCGCTCCTGCAGGGCGGGGGAGGAGGCATGCTGCACCTGGTGCCAGCGCAGGTCCACGTTAACGGGAGCAGCGGGATGGACCGAGAGACAGACATCCTGGATGATGACTTCCCCTCTGGAGTGGAGGGGCCCGGGGGGGACAGCCTGGGTACGCCTTCATCCCTGGAGGGTCGAGCCACACCTGCTGACTTGTACGACCAGCCTGACGCGCACCTCAATGGGCGGGAGGGTGTGGCGTACCTAGAGAGCGGTCTACCCGACCCCGCCTCCAAGGCTGCGGCCCCTCTGCAGAGCCTTCCCCCGGGGCGGGAGCACTCTGGTGGGGTTGGCCCAGCAGGGGGATACGCGCTCGGGCAGAACGGCAGCTTGTATCGCTCGCAGTCGTTTGGCGGAGAGCAACAGCAGATGCCGAGAGCTCCTGCTCGTACAAGTAGCAGCCGTGACGCTGTGCAGCGGGGGCTGAACGTGTGGCAGCACTACGGTGTTCCAGCTGAGCCGCTCACAGACGTCACCTTCTCCCCTCCACCTGCTTCCTCCATGCACAGCTACCACAGCCTGCCCCAGTTCCCCTCCCGCGCTGCCTCTCAGCAGGACATCCAGCAGTCTCTGGAGGCTCTCAACCTGCTGATGCAGGATCTGGAGCCCAGCCGCCCTGCACACACGACCCCCAGCATCTCCCCAGGAGAGAGCCAGGTGGTCACCACCCAGCCCTCCCTCTCCCAGGCCCGCCCCTCCTACCCCGCTCACAGCCCCGCCCAGCGGTCCTCGCCCGTCCAGCCCTGCACTCCGGAGCCTGCCCCCGTCCAGGGCCCACCGGCCCCCTGCCAGCCCGGCCTGCAGTTCTCGGGGCCCCCAGCAGAGCCTGTCCTCCTGGACAGGACCAGTCCCAGCCCTGCCTCAGGGGGCCAGCTGCAGCTGAAGCCCATCAACAGTTACCCTCCCAGCAGCAGCTCTCCACCAGCAGGGCTGGATGAACCCCGCGGTCCCAGGGACTCCTCGCCCCTGCCCCGGGAGCCCACCCAGGAGGAAGGCTTCAACGTGGAGGGCCTGGTAGCCCAGCGCGTGGCAGGTATGACTCCTTTCCAAACGGTTTATTCATGTTTAGATACATTTGTACGCGTGCATGTTCTCACACTGAAAAATAAGGGGACTCCACAGCATATTGACTCATTTCCAGAAACTGAACAAGGGTAATGCGTGGGTAGGTTAAGGACTGATTCAGCCTTAATACAAATGAAACACAGGCACAGACCACAGAACAAAGGAATGGAAAAACAGACACACATCTTCCACAACAAAACACACAATCCCTCCCTGTCCTTAGAGCACGACCAGGCAGCCCCCCTGATCTCCCTTAGCTTGACTTTCCTGCCTCCCTGAGTTGCCGTGCTGGCATTTCCAGAGAACGCTGTTAAGCCAAAGTGGGTACTTAATCGCCGTGGTTAGGGTTAGAGGACTGGAAGTCCAGCCTTAATACCGAAAATGAGACACACAGGCACACAGACCACCGCGAACAAAAGGAAATGGAAAAACACAGACACACCATCCTCCAAACAACCACATCATCCTCCCTGTGCTCTAGACAGGCACCTGACCCCGGCTGGCCTCCCCCTGAATCTCCCTTAGGCTTTGACTTTGCCTTCGCCTCCCTGATTGCTCGTGCTGGCAGTTGGATATGACGCCTGAGAAGCGAGCCAGGCCCCCTGTACAGCCAGGCCCCCTTTACAGCCAGGCCCTCTGTACGGCCAGGCCCTCTGTACGGCCAGGGTCTCTGTACAGCCAGGCCCCCCTGTACAGCCAGGCCCCCTGTACAGCCAGGCCCCCCGTACGGCCAGGCCCCCCGTACAGCCAGGGTGTCTGTACGGCCAGGCCCCCTGTACGGCCAGGCCCCCCGTACAGCCAGGGTGTCTGTACGGCCAGGCCCCCTGTACGGCCAGGCCCCCCGTACAGCCAGGGTGTCTGTACGGCCAGGCCCCCTGTACGGCCAGGCCCCCCGTACAGCCAGGGTGTCTGTACGGCCAGGCCCCCTGTACGGCCAGGCCCCCCGTACAGCCAGGGTGTCTGTACGGCCAGGCCCCCTGTACGGCCAGGCCCCCCGTACAGCCAGGGTGTCTGTACGGCCAGGCCCCCTGTACGGCCAGGCCCCCCGTACAGCCAGGGTGTCTGTACGGCCAGGCCCCCTGTACGGCCAGGCCCCCCGTACAGCCAGGGTGTCTGTACGGCCAGGCCCCCTGTACGGCCAGGCCCCCCGTACAGCCAGGGTGTCTGTACAGCCAGGCCCCCCGTACGGCCAGGCCCCCCGTACAGCCAGGGTGTCTGTACGGCCAGGCCCCCTGTACGGCCAGGCCCTCTGTACGGCCAGGCCCTCTGTACGGCCAGGGTCTCTGTACAGCCAGGCCCTCTGTACGGCCAGGGTCTCTGTACAGCCAGGCCCTCTGTACGGCCAGGGTCTCTGTACAGCCAGGCCCTCTGTACGGCCAGGGTCTCTGTACAGCCAGGCCCTCTGTACGGCCAGGGTCTCTGTACAGCCAGGCCCTCTGTACGGCCAGGGTCTCTGTACAGCCAGGCCCTCTGTACGGCCAGGGTCTCTGTACAGCCAGGCCCTCTGTACGGCCAGGGTCTCTGTACAGCCAGTGGTCTCGCCGCTACTTCTTCGCTGATGGGCTGGATCTGTCAGCTCACCTGACCGCCTGCCAACAGCCTCGCTCCTTACTGGGAACACTCGTTACCACGCAAGTGTCGCATCCTGGTCCTGGGTTCCGAGAGGCGCAGTTTCAGCCCTGCGGGGCCGTTGTTTTGACCGGTAACGCCTTCCTTTTATCGTGAGAAACGAACGACGTCCGGAGCGCTGTTTGAGTATGGTTGGAAGCCGTGTGCATATTGGAGAACCGACAGAACTCTCCAAGTCCGCAGTGCTGTAGGTAACAATGTTTCACCACTGTGTCCAGTCCACCAGGCTCCTGTCATACAAAGCTGTACACTCCACAGCCTTGTTTAGCTCTGCATGTCTAATCCAGGTATCTGTCCAGCTCTAAATCAGGCTCCACAGTGACAGACAGGACAGATAAGAGCTGTTCAGGAAACAGCGATCTCAAGCCAGCCTGTGTCAGTGTGACAAGGCCTTAAGGAACACAAGCTCTCATCTCCTTTCTGCAGCTGTGAAGCTGTCAGACAACAGACACATGCTCAGGCACATGCTCGCAGGAAGTGCTATCCCCTGCACAGGAAGTAGGCCGTCCTAACCAAACACACGAGGCGTTGTGCGGATCGACCAGGAGAGGAACATGTCTGTTGTATAAACAGCAGAGCAGTGATAGGGGAGTCCAGGGTGTTTGTAAGCTTGTTTTGTGGCACCAAGGTGTAGGAAGCCATGTGTAAACTGCAAATATGACAGATTCATTTTATGACTTCCAACTTTGCTTGCTGACTACCTGTTATACAAACACTGTTTGACTAAACACAATTCAGAAGGTTGTAAAAGTCTTATCAAACTGTAAAAGAGATATCTTGTTTGCTGTATGTACACATACAGTCTGCCTTCTGCACTTAAGGGAGGTTCGGTTCATATTGCAGGTGTTGGTAGTATGCTACAGTAGGATTAACCCACCTTGGTTTTGGTTCTTCACTCTTTTCTTTGTTTTAACCCCTTTCTTTCCTCTTCATCATTTTCATCAGAGTACTCTGCTAGAGTCCAGGGCCTGGCCTCACCTCAGTCTGAGCCTCACCCATCCTCCTTATCTGGTCTGTTTCTCTTCCCTTTTCTTCTCTTACTCTCTCCTCTCTCCCTCCCTCCTCTTTCCCCTCCCTTCTCTCTTCCTTTCCCCTCCCTTCCCTCCCTCCTCTCTCCTCCCTCCCTCTCTCCTCTCTCCTCCCTCCCTCCCTCTACCCTCCCTCCTCTTCTTCCTTTGCCCCTCCCACCCTCTCCCCCTCCCTCCTTTCTTCCTTTCCCCTCCCAACCTCTCTCCCCTCCCCCTCTCATTCCTCTCTCCTCCCCTCCCTCCTCGGCTTCCTCTCCCCCTTGTCCTCTCCCTGCTTCCTCTTTCCCCTCTTCTTATATCCATCCTCTCCTCTATCTTCTCCCCTTACTCTCTCTTCCCTCTCCTCTCCTCCCTCCTTCTCTCCTCTACTGATCCCATCCCCTCTCCTCTGGTTGCAGTGTTTGCATGTTGCCCACATTCCTTTGTTGCAATAGAACCTCCTTTTAGCTCACTGTCTCTTGCTTGCTGTTCCTGTCAGCATCTGTGTAAGTCTTCCTGAGCGGTCATGTTCAGGTCTTCCTCCATGTCCTGTGGCCCTGCTGAGACTGTATGAGCGAGGGACAGCCAGGTGCTGCTGTCTCTGTCACAGCTGACCTGCTCTGACAAGGGAAAAAGCTGCAGGCAGGATTCAGTCCTGATGAAGTTTCACAAGAGGAGCACAAAGGCAGCTCTGTCCTCGGCCTGAAGACGGCATGTCACAAGATCTGCTCTGCCAAATCTCAGGGAACAGCACCAAGGCTAGGGCACACTGGCCTCTTTCAAGGCTGTGCTTTTCCTCTCTGTTTTAACATTTAGAAGGCAGACAATGGACATCAGATCCAGGGGCAAGCTGCCTCTGTTGGAAACATTGTAAATGCATTATATCTCCATTGGGAGGCAGAGGCCAGCCTGTTTAGTGCAGCCCCTCCCTCTCTCCTCTCTCCTCCCTCCCTCCTCTCTACCCTCCCTCCTCTCTTCCTTTCCCCTCCCACCTCTCTCCCCTCCCTCCTTTCTTCCTTTCCCCTCCCACCTCTCTCCCCTCCCTCCTCTCTTCCTCTCTCCTCCCTCCCTCCTCGCTTCCTCTCCCCTTGCTCCTCTCCCTGCTCCTCTCCCCTCTTCTTATATCCATCCTCTCCTCTATTCTTCTCCCCTTACTCTTCTCTTCCCTCTCCTCTCCTCCCTCCTTCTCTCCTCTACTGATCCCATCCCCTCTCCTCTGGTTGCAGTGTTTGCATGTTGCCCACATTCCTTTGTTGCAATAGAACCTCCTTTTAGCTCACTGTCTCTTGCTTGCTGTTCCTGTCAGCATCTGTGTAAGTCTTCCTGAGCGGTCATGTTCAGGTCTTCCTCCATGTCCTGTGGCCCTGCTGAGACTGTATGAGCGAGGGACAGCCAGGTGCTGCTGTCTCTGTCACAGCTGACCTGCTCTGACAAGGGAAAAAGCTGCAGGCAGGATTCAGTCCTGATGAAGTTTCACAAGAGGAGCACAAAGGCAGCTCTGTCCTCGGCCTGAAGACGGCATGTCACAAGATCTGCTCTGCCAAATCTCAGGGAACAGCACCAAGGCTAGGGCACACTGGCCTCTTTCAAGGCTGTGCTTTTCCTCTCTGTTTTAACATTTAGAAGGCAGACAATGGACATCAGATCCAGGGGCAAGCTGCCTCTGTTGGAAACATTGTAAATGCATTATATCTCCATTGGGAGGCAGAGGCCAGCCTGTTTAGTGCAGCCTGTTTAGTTCATGCAGGAGAAGAGAGAATGTTCCAGAGAGGTGGGTTCCACTTCCCAGGACAGAGGGTTATTCCTGCCAGGTCCTGTTAAGGAACAGTGACACGGTTCCCCTGTGTATCATCTAGCAGAAGAGCCAGCAGAACCTGTCATGAAGACGCTGGAGTCACACGGGTCAGTTCTGACTCAGGACTGTCTTCCCCTCCGTCTCGCTGTTCTGTATCATTTGGTCACAGGAAGTCAATTACAGTTGACTCTCTGACCTGTTTTCAGACGTGTGTTTTCAAGGAGACTAAACGATAATGTATTCACAGAGCTTTCTACGTCCCCATCACCTCAGATGATCCCTTTTCTCCGCGCACATCCGACCCCTTTCGAAAACCAGACGTAAACACACACACACACAGGACATCCAGCCAGAACGACCACGCCCCTTGGAAACAGGAAACCAGCACGTTTATTTCCTTGGCTCCGCGCTCTCCTGTACAATACCAGGGTTTTTTGAAGCGCTTGAGCAACAGTAGGGAGGAGAAACATAACATCCCAGAGTGACGTCAGGCTCTTTCTCCCCATCTGGGACACATTACCCGTCGTCAGGGCAACGGGGCCGGTGTTTGACAGCGCTGCGCTGCGGAGCGGTGCATGCTGGGTACATCTGTTTTGCGTGTTTTCAGGCTCCGGTGGGGGGGGGGGGGGGAACGGGCTACATGCTATTCACACGCCAGCCTAGAGATTTATCAGACGACGCCCCTTCGACGCAAATCAAACCCAGAGCATCGCACATGTGATGCGTTTGAAGCTACGGTATTGGACAGAGGTCAAGAACATCAACAAGCAGCATATGAATGACACATGTGCAGGTCTGATTCCATCATGGATCACACTTAATAGGAGCTATTCATGTTGATATGCACTAGTCAGCAAAACACAAGTTCCATTCATTCTACGCCTTTCTCAGATCCATTTAACGGCTGATATTCAGAAGATGGCCCGCCCTTGATACTCTGGCCTGTTTCTGAAAGTACTATCAAGTGTTGTTAATGACCAACACGTCGTGTTATTGTTCTCTGTGGGGTCGTCCTCCTCCGCTACTCTCAGATAGACGTATGTTTGTGAGGAGACGCACAGCTGCGGGAGAACGCTAGCGCTAAGACCCTCCTGTGGAAACACAGCTAGCTTGTTCTCCCCAGGGCTAGGAGAAGTTGAGTGAAAGGCCATAAATATTTTTCACGGTTTCCATAACAGTCTTGTGCTCACTCTGGGGTGTGTCTGCATGCTTTTCCATCTTTAGGATGTTCTGCCAGACCTGACTAAGAGGATCCATGAATCAGTTTTAAGGTCAGCTTGGTTGACAATTTGTTCCCACTACCAAGTAGACCCCAGCATAGAGTTTAGACCCCGCTTACTACTTATCTTGGTCCAGAACTCGATCTTCACTGGGAAAACGTGACGGGTTTCTTGCCAAGCAAACTATTCAACATAAACAATTCCATGTGAGTTCATAGGCCCCTTTTGGTAATTTATACTAGAACGTTCATCACCAGAAATCCCCCATTTCAGGTTCCCTCCAAAACAATTACTTCTTGTGTTTTTTTTTTTGTGTGTTACCATTTGTGCTGGCAATGTTCTTTATCTTTGTCCAGAGCACATGCCAAGAAAAGCTTTTCTCAGTCAGAGCACCACGCTTGTCTTGGTTAGCTTACCCCGGTACCGGACCCTATCAGGCCACAGCGGACTAAACTCAAACTCTCTGGCAGCTCCTCATCCTGCTCGGCTCACTGGAAACAGCTTAGCCGCCTCTTTGAGGTCCTTCCAAAAACATTAGCTGCTGCAGAAAGTTACTGCGATAACAGGAATATAATCGACACTGATGTAGTAGCTGGTTTGAGATAAACCAAGCTGTTTAGGAGTCTTGTTCCCCGAGCACAACTCTTGGGGTTTTTACAAACACTAGCCTGATTGTTGTGAGAAATTTGGATCGTTCGTTTAGCATATTTAAAAGGTCAGTTTGGGAGTCTGTATTACCTCACTGTGAGACACGTTGGCCCTTAGTAGAAAAGGCTTCCATAAATTTGATGCTCACGCTGTCAGTGACTACTAACATAACTATGTTTATTAACCATGAATGTGGTGTTACTGAATGCCAAATGTTGTGTGCTTTGCCAGAATGCCATGCGTGGTTATAAGCGTTCGTAAGCGCATGATGCGTGCAACTGTGACCTCGTGCCCCCGTTTCAGAAGATTTTATGAAGTGACATCAGAGGTTATGAATGAACATAGCGGTCGAACAGACGGCACAGGAAGCGGAGGTGTAGATAGAACGTTCCGGGGTGCTGAATGTGCTGAGTGACCCCTCTTTCGTCCCCCCAGGTGTCCAGTCTCGGGGGGTGGTCCTAGACGAGTCCTCTGCCCCGCCTCGCCGCCGCACCACCAGCGAGGACAGTCCAGACGGCCCCGACTCGCAGGACGGCCCCCTGCGGTCCCCGGTGCGCTGCGTTTCCCCGGAGTTCGTCAACGCCATCGCGCTGAATCCTGGAGGACGACCCAAGGAGGTAGACTGCAGTTCTGCCTGGGCCCCAGAGCGGGGGAGAGCGGGGGAGAGCGGGGGAGAGCGGGGGAGAGCGGGGGAGAGTGGGAGAGAGCGGGGGAGAGCGGGGGAGAGCGGGGGAGAGCGGGGAATCAGTGCACATGGCACTGTCATTGCTGTCACTTATTATTAATAACAAAAGTATATTTTAACGCCTTGGTTACATAAAACATTTTGTGATTGTTGTTCATATGAGGAGTGTGTGTGTGTGGTGCGTGTCTGTGTGTGGTGTGCGTGTGTGTGTGTGGTGCGTGTGTGTGTGTGTGGTATGTGTATTTGCTTGGTGTGTGTTTGTTTGGGGTGTGTGTGTGTGTGTTGCTGTCTTCCAGAGACACATGCACAGCTACAGGGAGGCGTTCGAGGAGCTGGAGGGGGCTCCGAGCAGTCCCACACCTCTGGCTGGTGGTGAGGTGTTCCCCCAAACCCCTGCATTCCCCGTCTCACCTCAAACCCCTTACTTCAACCTGTGTAAGTTCCCCTCCCACAGACAGAGGGCGCTGGGGGGCTCAGGACAAGCCAGGGTACAAAGAAACAAAGGCTTTCTGTTATGTAGAGAAATATTAAGCTGGTTAAGATGATGATCTGTTGTTCCTGAGACTTAACTTCTTAGTTCTAAGAACTTACTGCTCTGCGTTTGCAGCTGAGAATATGTGATGTTTCCAAACAGGATGTGATGCGTTGTTCTGTTTGACTTCTTCTAGGGTTTGTTTGTGTTAGGACTCGAAAGGGGCTTCTTTGTAAGAGGCTGATCGTTTGACTTTGATTTGATAACTACCGAACTACAGGATATCAACTTTAACTATGCCGTTTCTCCAACTCTTCTCTTTTCGCAAAATGTTAGCTGAAAAACTCTCTAAAAACCTATTGGCACATACAGACATGTTTGGAAAGATTTACCAAAGGTAACACTGAAGAACTGGGGCACTTAAATAGGGAATATCTGTAATTTGTGCACATCAACTGCCAACAAATTAGTGACTTGATTAAAATATAAGAGTGCAAGGACTGTACCTCTCTGCTGGCCTCAATGTCCTGTCAAATACACAGCTAGTAAAGTAAATTCACAGCTAGTAAACTATATTCCCCAACGTACTGACACAATGCCCCATTCAGATACATACAGTATAGGCAAAGGAGAATGAATCTTGGGTTTACAAGGCCTGGGCTTGTTTTAGCTCGTCAAAATGCCTGAGTCATGATGTTGTGTAGAGACAGCATCACTGAGTGTTTGTGCTTCCCTGCACCTTGAGACTGTGCACACGACACCTTGAGACTGTGCACACGACACTCTCTCAGCTGGGAGGAAGTTAACCTGCCCAAGCTGCTGGCTGGAAACACCATCACTAGCAGACAGAGAGGACATCAGTACTACATTTACACATAAACACAAACAACAGCAAATGTCTGAATACAAAAGAGATGAACCGGCTTGTGTTCATATACACATCCGTGTCTCTATGAACACATCCATTACCTGCTATACCTCTGACCTCGTCCATTCCTGGAGCCCTTCCTGGCCCCTCCCACTAGAGCCTTTTGGCCCCTCCCACTGGCCCCCTCCCACTAGCCCCACCCATTGGCCCCTGCCACTGGCCTCTCCCACTGGCCCCTCCCATTGGCCCCTCCCACTGGCCCCTCCCATTGGCCCCTCCCACTAGTCCCTCCCACTGGCCCCTCCCACTGGCCCCTGCCACTGGCCCCTGCCACTGGCCTCTCCCACTAGCCCCTCCCACTGGCCCCTGCCACTGGCCTCTCCCACTGGCCCCTCCCACTGTCTCCTCCCACTGTCTCCTCTCACTAGCCCCTCCCATTAGCCCCTCCCACTAGCCCCTCCTGGCCCTTCTCCCTAGCTCAGAAGAAAGCAGGTATTTACCTCCACCCAGGGGTTCCTCTGCCCTCATAAGAACATTCTTTCTGGCTTTTTCCCAGTACAAACATATTGTGAGGTGCCTTGAAAGAATGTTTGGTCAAAACATGCCATGCCTGGTCTGATAGATTTATTTCAAGCCTTCTGTCACATTGCGAAACAAATGCTCAGTTGGGATGTGCATGTAGGATTTTTATAGGCCTTGGAACATTTGCACAAATCACACCAGGCTTTTTGGGGGTATTTGAGTAAAAGGCGGTCAACAGTTTCCACATGTTCTGTAGCGTACTGAAGGGTTAACTATTGTGCAGGTCTGCATGGAACTTTGGAGAAGGTTTTCAATTCCACGTCTAATGTGTTGCCTTAGGCCGAACGAACAGCTAATGATGGTTCAGTAACTGTTGGATCAGTGACAGTAAGCTGTTTAGGTCCTCATTCACCATAGTACGCTGATGAACTGTGTTTCAAGTTGTCAAATGTCCCCAGAGAGTCCCCTTTCCCACCCCGTCCTGCCTGTTAGGGCCTGTAGTTCATTGTTACTTTGGTAAGTTAAGGATGGACATCCCTCCAGCCACAGCAGCAGTTTGACCCCTGAGTGACCCTGCCCCTAGTTCCCTCTGCCTATCACAGCCCTGCTCTGCTTTACCCAGCATGCAGCAGGAGAGCAGCACCTGTTTAGACCTCGTGAGCAAACACATAGACTGGAGACGCACACGTATGATCAAGTCAAGTTCAAGTTGTGCTTTATTGTCATTCCGCTACATGCGGGGGCATACAGTGGAATGAAATATCGTGCCTCACAGAGCCATGGTGCTACAGAAGTACAGACATACAACAGTACAGGCAAACAACAATCAATTTGAAATAAATATAACAATTTTCCTATACATAAACTAAACAAGATACAAACTATACAAACTGTACGAATATTTACCGATGTGATCTAACCACCAGTTCTGTTTACCTTGACTCTGTCACACGCTGGTAGGTTGCACACAAACATGTAGACAGACACATGGTGATCTTCCTTGTCTTGATGGGTGTTGCTCTCCCTCTGACTCTTGTTGTCTGCTTAGCAGTGGTTCTAATCACTCCCCAAGTCCTCCCTCCAACCCACTCCCCTGTCTAGTCATTGTGTTTGGTTGTTTTTGTACAGTTGTTGATTTTGGCTTTAGTCATTCAGGAGCCAGTTGAGGTCAAGGCTTATAGTCAGTTAAGATACAAAGTTTAAATCTTGTCTTGGAGCTAAAATCATGACTTGCTCAAACTTTAATGTTTAATGTAGTTCTGCAACAGCTCCAGGACGATAGTATCTATATGCTGTGATCACATCCCTGTTGCCAAAGTCTTGCTTCGTATCCGTAGCGCTCCAGATAATGGCTTTAACTGACCTGACCTTGACCACAGCTGTGCTGTCATGGCGTGTTTGTGTGCATGACGCGCTGTCTCACAGCTGATGCGATGATGTCATGACCGGGGCTTGTGGCACCGTGACGGTCGCCCTGCATGTAGACCCCTGCAGAGAGCACGAGGCCTGCTACCTGTCTGTCTGCCCTCAGGGCCTTGTCATCTACTGAGCTGTCTTGATGGAACACACCTTTGTAGAAACATATGTTCTCATGAGAATGTGAAGTCTTTGACTTATTTGAAGCAATCAGAACAATGTTTGAACACGCACAAATACACATAAATAGCAGAAGACACGTTTAAACTCACATACAGTAGATGACCACGTTCAGGTGTTTTCTGTCAAGACAGACTGCGAGACCCAGAGTCCCAGAGGCCTAAACTGTGCCTATTTCCCTCTGCAGGTCGCTCTCCTCCAGGCTTGGCCAAGACGCCACTGTCTGCCCTGGGCCTGAAGCCACATAATCCTGCTGAGATCCTACTGCAACAGACTGGCTCAGGTGAGGCTTCCCGCAACCTGACGCTCACTCTCCTCTAGAACCTGCCGGTGTTCCCCTCCTCTCCTCTAGAACATGCCAGTGTTCCCCTCCAATCCTCAAGAACCTGCAGGTGTTTCCTTCCATGTTCTGTCTGGATGTTCTGTCTAGATGTTGTGGATAACATGATAAGTGTAGGGTAACGATCAGATTTGTTTGGGGTCTTTTGGTGTTAAAGCCAAGAATCAGTTGGTATGATTTGAAGTATTATCTGTCAGTTTTGGAACGGCATATTTCACTTGAAGCCAGAAACACAGATGTTAGGATTGCCAAAAAGCCCTTTAGCCTATAGAGGCTGCTAACTTAGCAGCTAACGTTTGTCTCCTTCAGATAAATATATCCTTCTCTGGCAGCAGATTGAAACCACATCTTTATTTAGGTTTTGGTAGCTTCTACCCCTCCTCAGAAACTGGGAGCTCGTGACTACTTGTAAATTGAGCAGTGTTTTCTTCTCATGTGGTTAAAAACAGGGTCGATCTTAGCGACGCTGGAAAACCTCTTGAGGACCAATGTTCAGCCCACCTTCAGAGATTCATGTTAATGTTGTCTTGAAGCTGGTTCAGAGGGGCAGATTCACACAGTCCACGGCTGCTTATGGGAAGAGCCCTGAAACATGGTTCATGACGAACTTGTGTGTGGTTCATCATGGTTCATGAGGGACCGTGGGCTTGGTTCATCATGGTTCATTATGGTTCATGACTGACCTTAGGCGTGGTCCATCATGGTTCATCATAGGCGTGATCTTCTCTTTCGTTCCTTCCTACCTTTTCTCCTTGTCTCTCTCCATCACTCTTCTCTCTCTACTGTCTGTGTCTTATGGCGGTGTGGTTCTCTCTCTCTGCCTCAGATGATGACAGTGTTGAAGCTGGAGAAGGTAAGAGCAGTACAAGTTCTGTATCTCCCCCTCCTTGTCAACTCCAGCCTGTCACAACATGCATCTGTATCTCTCTGAATCATCCACCTCGCCCCCTCCACTGTCACCCCTCACAGCTGCCAGTGACAACAGCGTTCGCTGGGATTTACATCCCATTTAGAAGGCGGCTCAGTCTTCCTCTTCCACATCATTTCCACCGTGTTTGTTTCTCGGTCTGGTGTTGCGGTGGAGGTAGAGTTCCAGGGCTGTTCAGAGGTCAGGGGTTTTATTCCTCAGTGCAGGAGGGATGGTTGGCCTGGCAGGCGGTCCTGAGGTGGAGCAGACCCTCCTCGGGTTAGTCTGTCCTGTAAACATCACAGACAAGTGGAGGGAAGCCGTAAAACATGTGTGCTGTGTTAGGAACAGACCTGTCTCGCTGTGGGGAGGGGGTGGGGGGAAGGGAAGGGAGGGAGGGAGAGGAGGGCATGGAGGGAGAGAGGGAGAGAGACAGAGAGAGGAGGGGATGGAGGGAGAGAGAGAGGAGGTGATGGAGGGAGAGATGGGGGGATTGAGAGGGAGGGAGAGGAGGGGATGGAGGAAGGGAGGGAGAGGAGGGGATGGAGAGAAGGAGAGGAAGGGATGGAGGAAAGGGAGGGAGAGGGGGGGATTGAGAGGGAGGGAGGTTGTCAGCTTTATGAGCTATAGGCCATGTTCCACCAGGGTGTTCCTCCAGGGTGTTCCTCCAGGGTGTTCCTCCAGGGTGTTCCACCAGGGTGTTCCACCAGGGTGTTCCTCCAGGGTGTTCCACCAGGGTGTTCCACCAGGGTGTTCCACCAGAGTGTGCCTTCAGGGTGTCTCTGCAGTACGTTTCATCTCCTGGCTGTGAGGGCTGTACGTTTGAACCCACAGACAGAGAGCTTTGTCAGGGAGGGCTGAGGTAACCTTGCAGCTGGTGGTATGAAACTGACTAAATGATGAACAACCTCGATCATTTCCTTCTTTAGAGGGTTTCTGTGTCGAATAAAACACCTCTGACCGACCGTGTGCTCATGCTCATCTGCTTCATTCATCAGTGCCGTTTAAATGTTGCATGTTTGCAGTCTAGTAACCTGGAAAGGATTCCCACAGACCTGTGCTGCCTGACAGCAGTACTGGCTGTCGATCTAAACACATAGCAAACGTGCAGATCCTCAGGAACTTAACTGCAAGACTGGAAACCAGTCAGCACACGTTGCTTCGTGTGTTCTGACCTGAACTAGAACTTTGTTTTTTTTCGTTCTAGTTCCCAGCAGTGGAGCTCAGCTAAGCCGTGTTTGTTGTTTGTTGTTGCAGAGCCGAGGAGCTACGTAGAGTCAGTGGCCAGGTCAGCAGCAGCAGGCGGCGTGGCGACGGCGCCACCCCTAAGCCCTGGCCAATCAGGAGACGCTTCAGCTCGCCCGCACGCCCCCTCCCCCAGCGTACCCTCCCCCATCACCCCCTCCCCCAGTGTCTCCCTGTCCAGCGGCAGCCCTCCCCAGACCACAGACGGGTGAGGTTACGTCACACACATGCTATGAGACTGGAGTTCACTGTAGACAATAAGGACACGCATTTCCTACTTTTCAATGTTAAAATATTACAGGCTTAATGAGCCTCCTCTGTGTTGGTGTTTTACAGAGATCAAACCGTGGCTGACAGTCGCGTGAGCCCTGTGTTACAACCAACATCTGAAGCAGGCGTGAGCCCCCAGCCCTCAGAGATGCCTTATAGCATTCCCAGCTCCTCCCACCCTGGCCCCTTCCACCTGGGCCCCTCCTACCCTGGCCCCTCCCACCTGGGCCCCTCCCACCTGGGCCCCTCCCACCCTGGCCCTTCCTATCCTGGCCCCTCCCACCCTGGCCTCTCCTACCCCAACCCCTCCCTCCCTGGCCCCTCCCACCCCAGCTCCAGCCCCTCCGAACCTGGCCCCTTCCATCCTGGCCCCTCCGACACTAGCCCAAACTCCTCCTACCCTGGCCCTATCCACCCCGGCCCCTCCTATCCTGGCCTGGCCCACCCTGGCCCCTCCCACCCCAGCACCGGCCTCTCCTATCCTGGCCTGGCCCACCCTGGCCCCTCCCATCCCAGCCCCTCCCATCCCAGCCCTGGCCTCTCCTATCCTGGCCCCTCCCACCTCGGCCCCACATACCTGGGCCCCAGCAGCCTTCTGGGTGGCTACATCTCCCCAGACCCCAGCCCCCCTCGCTCGGAGCCCACCAGAGTCCCCACAGCGGCGGGGTCCCCCTCACATGGAAGCCCTCAAACTCTCCATCGGACCCCGGTCCCCAGCTCCTCCTACAGCCCCTCCCTCCAGCACAGGGCCACCAATCAAGGCAGCCCTGTCACTGGCCGCCAGCTGTCCCCGGCAAACGGCTTCGAAGCGGGGATTGCCAGCAGTCCAGTCTTGGGCCGCCACCCCGTGACCATGTCCCAGGGGACCCAGAGCAGCCCCCTGCTGAGCAGAAGACCGTCCCTGGGTCAGGTGTCCCAGCACAGCCCTGCCCTCAGCCGACAGGCCTCCCTAACCCAGCCCCTCCAGAGCAGCCCCACCCTCAGTCGGCAACCGTCCGTGTCGCAGGTCTCCCAGCGGAGCCCTAGCCTGGACCGCCACCCCCTCCACAGCGGCTACGCCACCCCAGACGAGAGGAACCTATCCCGGCAGAGCAGCTCCTCGGGGTACCACGGCCCTGGCACACCCTCCTTCCCGCTCTCCCCCGCAGGGTACCTGGATGGGGGGGCCGCCATGATGGGGGCCTGGCAGGGAGGGCCAAGTCCCCAGCCTCACGCCCAACCCCAGCTGCCAGAGAAGACGCGCATGTCGAGCGGGGACAGACCAAACGGAGGCATCTCGTACGGGACTCTGAACGGGAAGGTTTCATCTCCCGTGTCCAGCGTGGGTAGTACTCCCAGCTACCACCACACCCTCCCAGACTTCTCTAAGTTCAACATGGCGGGTGAGGAGACGGAGAGATCTCACCGTGTTAGTGCGCTTGCGTGTGCGAGAGTGTCGTGTTAGTGCGCTTGCGTGTGCGAGAGTGTTGTGTTGCGTGCGTTTTGTATGAAGGAGGTCTAGCTTGTTTACGTCTAGCCTGACCTGTGGTGTCCTTCTCTCTGCTCTGTTGAAGACGGGAGTCCAGAGACCAGGCTGAATGTGAAGTTCGTTCAGGACACGTCAAAGTTCTGGTACAAACCAGACATCTCCCGGGAACAAGGTGAGTCTGCTTTTTAAAGGGAACCCTAAAACATCACACTCGACTCTGCTTTTGTTACATCGACAGCACAAGAACAAAGAACTCTCAATTCAGCAGCCTGTGTTTGAAGCATTCTTTTCATCCAGTTTTAAAAGTTGACTGGAAGGTTTTCATAACACCTTGTACGTGGAGTGCTCAGGCAGTGATGATCTCTAGATTCACAGGCGAGGGAGTCCTGACTGTGCTGGTTGCTGTGACTGTGACTATGCTGGCTGCTGTGACTGTGACTGTGCAGGCTGCTGTGACTGACTGTGCAGGCTGCTGTGGCTGTGACTGTGCAGGCTGCTGTGGCTGTGACTGTGCAGGCTGCTGTGACTGTGACTGTGCAGGCTGCTGTCTGCCATGTGCTGCTGTGTGCTGTCTACTGTGTGCTGTTAAGTGTGCTGTGTGCTGTCTACTGTGTGCTGTCTGCTGTGTGCTGTCTGCTGTTTGCTGTGTGCTGTGTGCTGTTTGCTGTGTGCTGTCTACTGTGTGCTGTGTGCTGTCTACTGTGTGCTGTCTACTGTGTGCTGTGTGCTGTTTAGTGTGCTGTGTGCTGTCTACTGTGTGCTGTCTACTGTGTGCTGTGTGCTGTGTGCTGTCTACTGTGTGCTGTGTGCTGGCTGCTGTGAGGTCAGGCCTGTTTAGACCATCTGGTTCCTCTCATGGTTCTTATTGGATTAGATCATCTACTCTGGAGATACTGCCCTAAACACAAGCACATGCTCCACTGCAGTGACATCACACACACTCTCTCTCTCTCCCTTCTCTCTCTCTCTCGCTCTCGCTCTCGCTCTCGCTCTCGCTCATTCTTTCTCTCTCTCACACATACACACTCACACAGATAGACCCATGCTCACACTTACATGCATTGACATGTACGCTGCAGAAACATGGCCATTGATCCACAGTAAACCTGTGATTCTTTATGGAGCACACACACATACTGTAACAAATACTGTAACACACACACATACTGTAACACATACTGTAACACACACTGTAACACACACACACATACTGTAACACACACACACTCTAGCATGCACACATACTAATCCTCCTGGATATCACACACTGAAGAGTTAACACACACACACAGTCATGCACCATGTGGAATGCATTAGTGGCTAGTCACCAGGAAACACCAGCATGTGTTGCTCCTCTATCTTACTTAGTGTGGAAGCTGTCGTGTGTATACAGGGGGGCACATAGATAGCATGTCAGAGCTGTGTTACATGTCTGCTCTGTGACATGGCCTCACATCTCTGCTCTCCTGCTCAAACACTCAAGCTTCCCTTTGTCTTCATCCTTCCTCTCTCACTCTGCCATCCATCACTTCTCCAGGGGGTTTCCTCCTCCTTGTTGACCTCTTCCTTCCTCTTTTCTGTGTTCTGTGCAGCCATCAGCCTGCTGAGAGAGAGACAGCCAGGAGCGTTCGTCATCCGGGACAGTCACTCCTTCAGAGGGGCGTATGGCCTGGCCATGAAGGTTGCCTCGCCGCCCCCCACCGTCTCACACAGCAAGAAAGGTACCAGAGTTTATCAGAGTCAGGGACGCCTTCCTGACATCCTGCTGCAACCGAACCCTTCTGATCTCAGATCTTCTGCTCCACTTTCTAAACGTTCGGAACGTTCCGCCGGTGCTGGTGTTCCGTGTTCCGTTCGTGTAGGTTCTAAATTCTATCAGCGTAGGTTCTGTATTCTGTGTGTGTGTGTGTTTTGGATGGGATCCTGCGCTGCATGAGTATAGTGTAGCTGTGAAGGTGTTCCACACCGCAGCCAGACAGTGTGGCTCAGAGCTTGTCCTCTGAGGGATGTCTAACATGGTTGGGCTCAGGATGGTGATGACAAGAATGGTTTGCGTTGAAGTCTTTGGACAGTGCAGATAACAGTTACATTTACGGCAACAAGGCAATGCGGTTTACATATCCTGTATACTCGGCCTTGGTGGAGACGTGTAAAAGTTGTATGTTACATACCATGTTGAATTCATGCCTATTCCTTGTGGTTTACAACACACACACACACCATCTCCATTTCCATCTTGGCCGTCAGTGCTGGTGATGGAGGTCTTGAGGAGTGGGTGGGGTGAGGGATTACTGCAGGTTCCAGAGCTGAGCAGAGCTGAGTGTAGAGTAGAGCAGAGTGGAGAGTAGAGCAGAGTAGAGAGTAGAGCAGTGTAGAGCAGAGTACAGCAGAGTGGAGAGTAGAGCAGAGTAGAGCAGTGTAGAGCAGAGTGGAGCAGAGCGCATCGTCCGCTGGGCTGAAAGCAGCATCATTACTGCTGATTATGCTGCTCCTGGCTCTGGGCTCCAGTAGGGTTTGGCAACATGGAGGAACATTCAGTTCTTGATGCACAACTGATGAAACCAAATACCTGGGGTTTTCCTCCTGTCATCCAAGTATGAGGTAGAAGAAATGGTCCTAGCATGGTGGAGGGAGAGAGGGGGGTCTATACAGAGGGAGGGGCGAGGTCTGTACAGAGGAGAGACGGTAGGACTGTCTAGCACAGCAGAACTCTGTCTCAGGAGTTGGCCAATCAGAAGCATGGATGTAGATCAGCAGAGTTGCGTGTCACGTTGATCCAGTTGAGCTTCATGACTCCCTCCACACCTCTCAAGCTGCAAACATTTATTGACTTGATTTGTTCCAGTTCTTCGCTCTAAGGTGAGTAAACTTCTCAGGGATGGTGGACAGCTCAGCGGTGCGGCAGGAGACAGAGAGCACAGCCTCCCACATCCTCTGTGCTTCATCTTGGATTAACGCTTCTGCCAAATGAAGGGATTTACATCATAATCATCATTATATTGTGTTAGTGGTTGTCGGCAACTTGAATTGATATTGTACTGAAGTGCGACTCAAACTGGTCGTATGAGAAGCCTTGGGCCTGGTCCGATTCTACAGATCAAGACTGAGGCTTGAGAGGACAACATGACTGGGTTCATCGTCAGAGTTTCCCTGTTTTGCTTGTTCTCCTTGTTTGGGGCTGTTGTTGGGTGGGGAGGAACAACAGACCAGGGAACGCTGTGTAATGTCAAGAGTACATCTGATTGGTTACGTTTGTGGTCTGCTGTCTGCTTGTTTGTTTCCATGGTGCCTGGGTAGCTGGTGACATCACTAACGAGCTAGTGAGACACTTCCTGATTGAGACCAGTCCCAAGGGGGTAAAGCTGAAGGGCTGTCCCAACGAACCTTACTTTGGTGAGTCAACCCCCCTCTCTCCCCACTATTCCCCCCTTTCCTTATCGCCCCTCTTCCCTTTCTCATCTACCACTCTCTGTCTCTGCTCCTCTTCCCCTCTCTATCTTCCACTCTCTCCCTCTCACCCTCCACCTCTCCTCCTCCCCCTCTTTCTCCCCTCTCTCTCTCTCTCTCGCTCCCTCTACTCTCACTCCCGCCCTCTCTCTGCTCTCTCTCTCTGATCTCTCTCCCCCCTTTCTCTTTCTCTCTCTGCTCTCTCTCCCCCTCTCTCTCTCTTATCTCACTCCCCTCTCTCTCTGCTCTCACTCCCCTATTTCTCTTTCTTTCTTTCTCTCTCTGCTCTCTCACCCCTCTCTCTCTCTTCTCTCACTCCCCCTTTTCTCTCTGCTCTCTGATCTCCCTCATGTGCATGAAGACATAACACACCAACACGTCCACACCCACACACACAGTAGGTTTTTCCATAGTGTGCATTTCAGTGTGTTCTGTGTCTTCTGAGAGCTCTGTAAAGATCTGCACTCCTAGATTCCTAACACCTAAACCATTATCATCCATCAGTCTAAGGACAGCATAAGTGCTTGTCCATCTGTGTGTGTGTTGTGTCTTGCACAGTAAGAGTGTGTGACTGAGTCTGCAGCTCTGTTACTCCCCTCGATCACGACGCTCTCACAGACGATCATCCTAATTATAGGATGGGATTTGGTATATAAGGTTCATATGTCCTCCCTCTAATTTTGTCCGCAGACCACATTATGTGTGTGGGTGAGGGAGTGAGTAAGTGACTGTGTGTGTGTGTGTGTGTACACATTTGATGGCACAAGAATTCCAGACATCTTCCCCCTGCTCTCAGTGTGACTTCTTAAAAGGGAGAACACACATGGCAGGAAATCTTGTCCTAACATGAGCAATTCAGTGATAAAAAATTATTAAATCAATGTGTGTGTGTGTGCAGGATGCCTCTCTGCGCTGGTGTACCAGCACTCCATCACCCCCCTGGCCCTGCCCTGCAAGCTGGCCATCCCAACCAGAGGTAATGACACTGTCCTCTTCACACACAGGAGCATAACCATGACAACAGGTGCTCTGCTAGTGTGTGTGCTGACTGTTCCTCTACCTGTGCTCCTTCTACCTGTGCTCCTTCTACCTGTGCTCCTTCTACCTGTGCTCCTTCTACCTCTGCTCCTTCTACCTCTGCTCCTTCTACCTCTGCTCCTTCTATCTCTGCTCCTTTTACCTCTGCTCCTTCTATCTCTGCTCCTTCTACCTGTGCTCCCTCTACCTCTGCTCCTTCTACCTCTGCTCCCTCTATCTCTGCTCCTTTTACCTCTGCTCCCTCTACCTCTGCTCCTTTTACCTCTGCTCCTTCTATCTCTGCTCCTTCTACCTCTGCTGCTTCTACCTCTGCTCCTTCTACCTCTGCTCCTTCTACCTCTGCTCCTTCTATCTCTGCTCCTTCTGCCTCTGCTCCTTCTACCTCTGCTCCTTCTACCTCTGCTCCTTCTATCTCTGCTCCCTCTACCTCTGCTCCTTCTACCTCTGCTCCTTCTATCTCTGCTCCTTCTACCTCTGCTCCTTCTACCTCTGCTCCTTCTGCCTCTGCTCCTTCTATCTCTGCTCCTCCTATCTCTGCTCCTTCTACCTCTGCTCCTTCTACCTCTGCTCCTTCTACCTCTGCTCCCTCTACCTCTGCTCCTTCTATCTCTGCTCCCTCTACCTCTGCTCCTTCTACAGATCTGCACGAAGAGATGCCAGAGATCTGGACGCCCACGAACCCTGCTTCTGATCTCCTCAAGCAGGGCGCAGGTACTGACCTCAGACCTCTTCTCTTCTGCTGCTGTACTTACCAGCTCCAGTGTTCGTACGTCACTGTGGATATAAGCATCTGTTAGCTGCAGAACATGTTAAATGTTCCTTGCATTGCTGCACACGGGCAGTACGACAGTCACCTGTCTCCACCTCAGTGAACATGTGGGTCCTGATTATTAGATGGTCATATGGAGCTGAATGCATCGTGGTCGTTTCCGTTTGTGTTACACGGAAAAAGAATCCATGACACTGTCAGTCTACCCCTCCCCCATGCTGATGTCACTTCCTTGTCGCTACAGGCCAGAGCCCCCCTGCTGACTCCAGTGGTAAACCCCGAACCTCGTGCTTTTCTCTCATTCGTCATGCAACTCCTTACCTGAATGACCTGCATTTCAGCCCAGAAGAAGTCTTGAGCGTGTCAGAATGCGGTCTTGCTGTCCCTGTCGACTTGCTAACAGTGCCCCAGCCCTGCTGTTTGACTGCTCATGCCTGACACTCTGGGTCAAACACGGCTGTTTCCCCTCAGATCGCTTCCTTCTTCAGTCTTGTTCCAGAAAGCATGCACGTTGCCGAGACACTGAGTTTTGCATGAACAGATGTTACCGCTAAAGGATGCAGGAATGGACAAGAAACACTAATATAAACATCGTCTAAATGGTTGTGCTTTTCTGACTTGAATAACCCTAAATAGCTCTTAGATGAGTGTCTGATCTTCTGTTCCACTCACAGTCTCTCATTTAGGACCTTCATTTAAAGGATGACAGAGTGCTGTAGATCTGACAGGAGGGTCAGTGATTGGCTGTCCTGAGTGCTGACATCTCATGTCCTCCTCTCTCTTCCCAGCATGCAACGTGCTCTACATCAACTCTGTGGAGATGGAGTCCCTGACAGGACCCCAGGCTGTGGCTAAAGCCATCTCTGAGACCCTGGCTGCCTCAGCCCCGCCCACCGCCACGGTGGTCCACTTCAAGGTGTCCGGACAGGGCATCACCCTAACAGACAACCAGAGGAAGTAAGTCTGTAGACCACTGCTACTTTGGGGATGGAGGGCGGACAAACACACACACACAAACACATACACACACACACACACACGCACATACACACATACTGTTGTGCGTCTGACTGGTGTTGGAGGGGTCAGAACTTGTTGTCATCCTTTTTATTTGTTTGTTTGTTTTCTTAGGCTTTTCTTCAGGCGCCACTATCCTATCAACACTGTCACCTTCTGTGATATTGACCCTCAGGAGAGAAAGTGAGCAGACACACACACACACATAAACACACATACACAAACACATATACACACATACACACAAACACACTTACACACACCACATACACACGCACACCGCACACACACACACACGCACACACACACACACACGCACATCGCACACACACATGTGCTGTACGTGATATTTCCTTCCTCACTCCTTGTCTCTGTTTCTGTGTTCAGTTGGACTAAACCAGAAGGAGGCTGTGCTAAGTAAGTTTCATCTGTTCTCCACAACAGACAGTCTGTGTGTGTGTGTGTGGTGTGTATGGTGTGTGTATGGTGTGTGTGGTGTGTGTATGGTGTGTGTGGTGTGTGTACGTATGGTGTGTGTATGGTGTGTGTGTTGTGTATGTGTGGTGTGTATGTGGTGTGTGTGTACGTACGGTGTGTGTATGGTGTGTGTATGTGTGGTGTGTGTTGTGTATGTGTATGTGGTGTGTGTATGGTGTGGGGTTATCTTCCCACTGTGATGGTTGAACAGAAGGATAGTCTGATTTGGACGAGAGAAATTCTATTGAATAGCGAGGAATTCTCTCAGCTGCCAGACAAGTGAAAGATGAAACATGCTCATCCAATAACTCAGAGGAACAAATCCTGGATGTTTTGACTGATGGACGAGGGGCAAAAGATGAAAGACGTCTTCAGTCTGTAGTGCCTTTGGCAGTCAAGACCTCAGATTTACTGCAGCACATTTTCTGTGGTTTTGAGTTCAAGTCTCGTAGCATCTTTCTGCGCCTTCGTTCCATAAATTCACATTCTGAGGATGGATTTATCTCATCCATCCAGACGAAGCCCAAATAACTCAATTAATCAGTATGTTTGAGTATTAAAAACCGAAAGACAACGAGTTGCAACTAAAAGTTAGCCCGCTGTGGATAGGCACAGTAACTAGTGCAAGGAACAGCTGTAGCTATCTAGCTATGAACAAAGTCCCCTTTCCTTGCTGTGCAACACGGACGTATCCAGAAATGCAGTTCTGAATGCAGCATGTTCATCGATAATCTGACTGTGACACGTGTCTCCTTCAGGTTCTTTGGCTTTGTGGCTCGAAAGCAAGGAAGCACAACTGACAACGTCAGTCACCTCTTTGCTGAGGTAGACGCTGACCAGCCTGCCAGTGCCATCGTCAACTTTGTGTCCAAAGTTATGCTGGGATCCCAGAAACGTTAAGGAACTCCTGGTCATCTCATCTGGCAGGGTTGTGTTCTGTTAACCAGCCTCATGTCAACTTTCCAATTCTGTTCTTCTGCCTTTTTCTGTCACTACCTTGTATCGGTTCTCTTCTGTGTGAGTGTGAGAGCATGACTTTGTGTTTAGGAAAGTGTGAGTCTGAGTGTGTGTGTGTGTGTGTGTGTGTGTGCGTGCTTTTCTTTTTGGAAGGACTCCAGAGTGTATCTGACGTGGGCGACAGAGGAAGTGTTGTGTGGGGTGTGGCTGTGTGTGGTGTGTGTTGAGAAAGGAGGCCATTTTGAGCTCTCCTGCAGGGTTACACAGAAACAGGAAGAGGAAATGAGGTCAGAAGTGGCTTGATTTGGGGAGGATGAAAAAAGAAGTAGTTAAGTTGTTCAGTGTACAAGAGGGGATTGTAAATTTATCAGGCTTCTGAACGGGTCAACCAAAGATTTAAAAAGTGGGCAGGGTAAATATGCCCCACTCCAGAGGGTTTGTTTTCAAACTATGTTTTGTAAAATACGGCTGCTTAATCAAATCTCTACTTTTTCTTTCAATATACGAGTACTGATACTGTATGTATTTTAATCTTTATGTCTGCATCTTTGCCCTTTTGCAAAGCATATTCAAGGACATTTTGCATGCTGGCAAGGTGACAGTGTAAATATTACTGATTGCTTTCTCGATGGATGACTTGGCGTCTGAACCATATGTTTTATAAAGAGCTTTTAAAGAAAAAAGTATACCTGCTCTGAACGACCTACAAAACAAAAAAGACCGAATTTGTAATGGCAAATACACTGTGTTGAAAATACCCCATGGTTTTCCAGTGGTCGGTTTGCTGTCAGAGGATGGGATTACAGGCTAGTCAGTTACACCGTGGCTCTTTCAGGCAGGGAACGAACCCAAAGTGTTCTAGGCAGAATACTGATATGATACTCACAGACTCATGTGCAGCCCAGAAAACAACTCTGATCTCTGATCCAATCGCAGGAAAGTGTGTAAAGACACAGCTCTTTTCTCTTTAGGGTCACAAGGTTAGCCCGCAGCTTGCGTACTCTCCTGAGGTCTCGTAGCTAGCAGAACGGGTCAAGGGCTAAATAGTTGGTGTGACAGAGACGGTTGTGAAGTTCCAACTGTCGTCGTTTGTCTTTTCCAGTCCCTTGGTCTGTGTGCCATGACAGGAATGAGAGGCCTTGGTCACAGACGGATGGGTTAGCCAGCCCACTTGTAGACACTCACTCAGCATACCTGAAAGTAAGCTATATACATATGAATATACATATATAAATATATAAACTTTCAAAACGTTGACTAAAATATTTATTTTTTTGCTCCGTCACTCATGTTATCTCATATATCTGTACACGTGTATTGTATAGTCGACATAAAGATTAACAAAAGAAAAAAATAAACTCTTTATTTTCGCTACTTTTAAAATCACAAGATCTTGGAGACAGCATTTGAAATATATCTGATGTAAAGTGTGTTTGTTTTAAAGCTTGTCACTGTTATTTTTTTGTGTGTTTTTCACTGCATTTCTTTTGTTCTTTGATTCATAATGTTGAATGGTAAAAATGATCCCTTGCAACAACAAAAAAAGGTCAATGACTTTGACCACAATATTACACCTCTATAAAGTTGCAGACAGACGTTTTTAACAAAAAGCCTGTTAAGAAATAGTCAGAGTTGAGCACTTAATGTTGTAGTTTAAAGTGAAATACCAACTCAGTTCTCCACACGCTGCAAAGCAGCTGTAGTACTAAGTGTCAACACGTGCGTTGGATGTTCTGTGTGTGTTTGGTGGAAGGAATAAAGTTTTCTTGTTTGAACAGGTTAAGCCTAGCACTCCAGACGCTACCCAGTCTGAGTCCGGACAGAACTGTAATGTCGCCCTCTAGAGGTATAATTAAGAACGAGCATTGGAAAAGGATATTGCAGTTTGATGCAGTTTTAACTGTCATGACTGGACACGAATTATGAGCAAACCTTCATTAGAAATGATCATTTCTAAAATTGTTAGTGTTCATTCTTGTAAAATCCCTTTTTAAAAGGTTTTTTGATATTATTTTCCTTCATATTGAGACTGACTTGACGGATGACTTCAGCTGGTAAATCCTACAGTAATAAGCAAAGAAAGCACTTAAAAAAGGCCATAATGTCCAACTAGAATGTTACAATATTACGCATCAAAATCATGCATGTGCTTTTATGTTTTGTTTTCAATCATATTTGGCATCAACTAAAGTACCTGTGAGATATCAAGCATTCCTCTCGTCCTACTGCGACCTGTAGTTACAGCAAATATTTATTGTTTTGATGAGTCTTACATGAGACCATATCTACTTCGATTTCAACAAACATCAGTTGAGTATTTCACCTGGGCCCTGTCTTCCTAACGCTTGTTGGGAAAAAAGCACCCTTATCACCCAACAAATGGAAGTCACATTTGTGTGTGGAAGGGTTATCTTGTGTTGTGTGTTCACTTTTACTAAACCGCCTTGACGTAGAATGTGTGAATGAGCTACTATGCCTGTACAGATCACTCCATTATGATTTGCTGTATTGTATGGCGTTCATAGTTTCTGAGAAAGAATAAAAAAACACATTAAAAAGCAATACAAATCATGACGTGCGTGTTATTCTTTCCCATCTACATATAGAACTACTGTGTGATCGTGTAAAATGCCTTGAGAAGACGATAACATTCATTAGGATTCATTGGAAACACTACTTAAGGTAACAGTGCGCTGTTAATGACAGCAATAGCGGGTGCGATGATAGACACATTGCCTTTCTATATCACGTAAGCGAGATGCCCGTCGTCAGCCGGATGTATGTCATGAAACTGAGGTAGCTTGAAGCCCACCTGTTGAACAACCACCATGAAACCGAGCTAGCTCACCTGTTGAAACAGCACCATGGAACTGTGCTAGCTAGAAGCTCACCTGTTAAAACAGCACCATGAAACTGTGCTAGCTAGCTCACCTGTTGAAACAGCACCCAAACAGAAGACACACAACTACCGTCGGCGTACCAGAGATGTATAGACGCAGAGAGAGAGATGTGACGCCGAAAAGCACCGCCCTTCCATATCGTGTTCGGACGCTTTTTACTATCAAAGACGCAACGAAAAGGTAGCGAAACAGATAGGTGCGGGATAGTCACCTACTCGGAGGCGCGGTGTTATAAGATATACACCGCTTACATTAGACCACCTCGACATAAATTGCCGAAAATATACCGAAGTATATGCTCGCGATAGGTACTCGCATTGAGAGACGGAAGGAGAACAGAAGTCTGGTCTCGCTCATCAAGTTGACCCCAATAACATCTACGTAGTGATGTTCAAAGTTTACAAAGTTTGCGTCAACTATGGTTCGCATAAGTACCTGTGATTATTCTTTAAGAAGTACATCTGTTGTGCTGTCTTGTTCGCGATCACTTGGATACGAGCGTATAAATAAGACGTATGAGTGTGGATGTTCGTTAATCTGAAGGTTTGTGTCTAGAGTATTTCACGGATTCCCAGAACGCAAGAAAACAAGAAAAAACAAACTGAGATCGATCTCTCTCAACCTCAACAGTTTACAAAAAATAGTACACTATGTTGATTTTTTTTATAAATGTTTATGTATGATTGACAGAAACACAAGATTGACACTAAACACGATATTGCGTGACTCCTGCTGTTTCACACATTGGCAGTTTCTTGGAAAAGAGGATTAGCAGGGATGCTCAGAAGAATGGAATTGTGACTCTGGAAAATGGCAATTTGCTCTCAACAGGGGTCCTAGCTAGCAAGATGGAGAGAATTAGGTGGTCTATTTGGGGGGGTAACAGGCGGGGGGATAACCACTCTAATCTGAGTGGGGTTTATTTTGCGCCATTGGAGGAAAATCTGAAAATCAATATTTTGTCTGGTTGAGCATTAATCTGGGCTGAGCAGCAGGCGTTTCCTGGTCAAGCCTGTTGGAGTGCAGTCGTCACACCCACCCTAGTCAGGCAAGATTTTGGGGCCACTGAGAATATGTGAATTAAACTCTTATTTCAAGAAGTAATCGTTGCATCGTTTGGTTGAAGGCATTTTGAGGGCACATCCAAGTGTCATCCTAGATTACGAGCCTTTTGAAACGGTGATGTTTTAGGATGCCAGATTTCCTAGTGAATGACCGGTAAGGATTGCGTTTAATGGGATCGTGTGTGGAATGGGATTTCCATGGGTCTATCTTTGGTCTGAGAAATGCTTACGCTGGGGTTTGATGTGCGATTCGTTCCAAGGCCGCGTGTGTGTTTGTGCACATGTGAGTAAGGAAGACGCAGATTGCGTTCTGGAAATGTGTGAATGACATCCTTGCCATCCTGACAGTGGTAGGTCTGACTCACCGTGCATCCAGACTCTCCGCCCTGAACCTCCCAGACCATCTGAGCTCAGGACAGGCCAAGGCCCTTCTGGGTTCTCCTTAACACTTCCCGACTCAAAATCTCGACTAAAAATACAAACTTCAGGATGTTATTGCAAACCCTCACATGCGTGCCTGCTCTGCATTTTTCAGCCTTTGGGATGTTTTTTTTCTTCTTTCTTTCTTCCTTCCATAAATAAGAGGCATTGGAATTGCCCAGAAACACAACATTGTAACAACTTAATGGGGCGGTTGAACTAGATTCCTCCACCTGATGCTAGTTCCTGTTAAAAGTCCAGCACTTTGTAAATCAGTTTTGCTGTTTGTCTTTCCAGTTGAAACCAACATAATCAGGTGATCAGCAAGGGGCAGCGATTTGTTGCAGGTCATGGCGCCTATTCAAACTCACAGAGTAATGGGAGCTTGGACATTCGTATGTTTGTTGAATGTAAGTTGGGTTTGTGTGTTGTCCATCTCTTCTGCAGGCAGGTCAAGTACATACCCATATAAATAGCTTGGGAATGAGAGGGCAAAGATCAGGTCTTCAGGGATTGAGTAGTGGAGCGACCATTGGTATCGCATGTCTACACTCCCCCCCCCAAATAGGACTAGAAATGTGTGTGTGTGTGTGTGTGTGTATGTGTGTGTGTGGGGGGGGGCACCTGAGCAGGGGCACTGTAGATGGAGAAAACACACCTGTTTCACTTGCGCTCACACGTGCACACACACACACACAGGCCATCAGTGCTCCTCTAAGGTTTCGGTTGGAGGGGCAGTGTTCTGGATTCTTCCAGACACTGGCAACCTGTAACCAGCAATGACAAGAAGATACATCTAACAACAGTTCAATAACAGTGGAATAACAGTTCAGTGACAGTGTAACAACAGTTCAGTAACAGTGCAATAAGAGTTTAGTAACAGTGTAACAACAGTGCAATAACAGTTCGGTAACAGTGTAACAACAGTTCAGTAACAGTTCAGTAACAGTGTAACAACAGTTCAGTAACAGTGTAATGACAGTTTTACAACTATATAACAGGTTTAGCATTACCAAGGAATCATTTTTGAGGCTGGCAACTTCAAACATATCCATAGACGAGCCAAGCTTGTGCATGTTCAGGCATATGATGACAAGAAATTATAATAACCATGCCACCAAATGCTGATTAAAGCTACAGTAACAGGGCTGGCTTGGAAAGGTAAGAAATACAACCAACAGATATTTGTGTAAAAAAATGTAAGGAGTAAAAGTAAAAATGTACCCAAAAAATAAATAGTGTAGTAAAGTACCGTTACCAGAGGAACCTGCTAAAGTACAGTATTTGTACTTTGTTACATCCCATCTCTGACTGCATCTGCAGCACTGTCACTATTTCTGGTAACAAGACATTCAACATGGGCTCTCATCTTCACGTTCATGCCTCGCCCCCCTACTGGTTCGAGTCCGAGTCTTTCAGCTAACCACCTTTGGGCCTGGACACGGTTCTACTTAAAGGCAATTCGTTTTTGTTCAGTAGAAAGTAAGTCAGTTAGCCAATGATGCTTGACTGTGTAATCATCCCAGGTGGCACACACCTGCCATGTGGTCTTCATCCGCCAACACCTGGACCACAATCCCTGCCACGCCTCCTCTCTCGACCAATCAGCTGGCCCTGCAGAGCGTGTCTGGCAGATGGTTATGGGGGTCGTGGAGGAGGTCCAGGAAGGTGTTTGAAAGTATACTGGCTTTTGCTTACTCAGCAAATTGTCTTACTGACCGCAAGGAAAAACATACAGTTAAACTACTGGCCCAACCTTAACCCTAACCACCCTTTTATTCAGCTCACTAAGAATGATAGGAATGTTCATTCCTTAACATTTCTGTCTGAACCTCGCCTGTGCAGTGCGTTGGTAACACAATTCCCTGCAAGTTCACCTTAGAGTAAACCATTGAGGTATACCCAAGCAACAACACATCTAGAAATGACATTACACTCGTTTGAAGCACTCCACTTTCACTATGCTCACTTCAGACAGAAACATCACCTGACCTCGGTCTGGTCCCAGGTCGTCTTGTCTTTCCACTGGCCCAGGCTGGAGGCTGCGTTCTGACCTGGGTGCGAGACTGTAAACGCCGTAAGGCTGAGCCTAGTCACAGGACCACGTGCTTCTGCAACAGCAGGAGTTCCTCAGCTCAATCATCGCACCACAGGGACACCGGTGTCCGGTGACCGGCTCGTCCGTCAAATCATCCGTTAAAGGCTCACCGGAACAGATGGCATTTTGACATGGTTGTTGAGTATGGAAGGCACACAACCTGCAAACCTGGAGAACATAAATCAATGTTGGGTTGGTTGGGTTTTGAAGCTCCTTGCTCTGATTTGATCCTAGTCAATCCTAATCGAGGCTTTTCCCTGTGTTAGGAAACGTCTATCTGTATGCATTACCCTCTGAGCTTGGCTTCTCCTCCGCATGCTTCCACGGACACATTTGATAAGCTGCCAGTAGCAGCACCTTGAACCGTTTCCCCAGAGAGGATTAGAGGAACTAGGTCACACAGGTGCCTGGTCCAGTCATCCCTTCGGAGGTCCCCTCATCGTTAAAACCCTCCAGACAGGTGCTGGTGCCTTCAGAGACGATCCTAAACGTCTCGGTCTGAACCCGCAAACGCTGTCAAGCAGCGCGTGCCTTCCTTCGTGCTGCTCATCAGTTCAGCTGGTAACACTAGTCTCTTGCCGTTGCAGAAATGGCAGAACACTATGTTCTCTCAGAGTTCAAAACTTGGTGTTCCTCGATTACAAACAATTGGAAGACCGAAAAAGAATTGAACGAGGTGAAAAATCTGGGGGGAAGGTGAAGGGGTGGAATTCAAGAGGGGCAGATTAGTTTCACAGAGCTCGAAAGCAAAAGCTGTGCCTGTCCGCCCTGCCTGCAGAGTGTCTGGGCTAGGATCGACGGATCCGTATGACCCACACCCTGTTCTGCACCGCTCCCTCATCCATTGCTGGCTCCCAGCTCCCAGAATGCCTCTCACCCTTACACCAATCAAAACTTTTCATCGCTACATTCTTTCCAGGGAAGGAGAAGCAAGGAACAGGCCAGGCAGGTGATAGTGTTACCCCAGCAGGCTGACTGCAGAGCAGGGACAGGGAACTCCCTGACACAGGAACCAGATCACATCTTCAGAGAGTGTGTCTCACCTCGTATACGCCACTGGACCCTCCCCCCCGCCGCGTCTCCTCCCATATCCACCCGCCCCCCACCCCCTGCAACACACACACTTTCCTGTCCATCGCTCCCTTTATCAATGTCACGTTTTGTATTTCTGTCCAGTAGACAAACAAACACTGGGTTTGTGTTTTGATTTGTACCGTATGAGTGTGGGCTGGTGTACTGTCGCTTTCGAGAGACAGAGGAATGGCAAGGCTGGCACAAGCTGTGCCTGTGGTCTGTGTGTGTGTGTGTGTGGCGCGTGTGTGTGTTTGTCTGCTGTGTGTGTGTCTACACTGTGTGTGTGTGTGCCATGTGTCTCGTGTGGCTTTTCGCTCCGTGGCTCGCTGTGACCTTGTTGCCGCCAGCGTCTGCCGGCCCGCTGGTCGGCGGTGCCGCTGCGTGTCCTCGTCGGCGCGCCGGTGGTCACTCCTGGGTTGTGTCGTGTTGGGCCGGTTTTGCCCTGGATGTTGCGGCCGCGTCCGGTTGGTCGAGTCGCTTCTCATCCCGGTCCCTCTTACTCCCGTAACTCGGTCCTCGTCTTCTGCGCTTCTCCTTTCCTCGCTCTCTGCTCTCCTCTTCTTCCCCCTTGCTTCTCCTCAGA
>BROE01000022.1:2682161-2734726 GCA_036571765.1 Plecoglossus altivelis
GAGAGATGTACTCCACACCATGCAGGGCTGTCGTAAGGTGTCGAGGTCGGGCTAGGGCCACGGGGATAATGACTTTCACAAATGCCGTGCCTCATTAATCCAAAAGCCATCCCCAAAACAAACACAACAAGGAGAATGGAACGCTAATCCACACAGCTGATGGGGTGGAAAAGGGCAACAAGGTCCAAATAATCTTCCACAGCGATTAGGGTCGTACTGAGAAGGGCTTCAGCTATGACTCGGGTGCCGGATCATCTTTCTCAACAGGAAGTGGCTCTCTAATATTTGACATTGCGAGGAGGGGGAAGCGTGGTTAGGATGGTGGTGCTAGAATGTCCAGTATGAAGAGGGAGCGAGAGAGCATGACGGATGCTGCCAGGTGTGGTGACCCCCCACTGGGACCCGCCACCTGCCCCCGGGCCCTCGTTTGCTCGGGTAATCACGGGGGCTCTCTGCTGCCCTAGCCCACGGAGGCATGTGCCTGGCAGATTGCATCAGCAGCCACGATGCTCTGCAAAGAACACTGTGTCCACCGGCACAGAGACACATCTACACGATAGAAATCCAAACTCTAGTTTTCACCAACTCGATCTGGAACCCCAACGGCATTCATCCATGCAAACAGTTTGCTGTAGAACACTATGTGAGAAATCCTATCTGAGATGGGGAGGAAGGGGAAGGGAAGAAGGAAGGGGAGAGGGAGCTGGAGAGGGGGAGAGAGAGAGGGGGACCAGGGAGAGAGAGGGAGTTGAACACGAGAGAGAGAGGGAGTTTGGAGAGAGAGAGGGAAGCTGGAGAGGAGAAGGGAGTTGGAGAGAGAGAGAGTTGGAGAGAGAGAGCCAGTTTGGAGAGAAAAGAGAGGGAGCTGGAGAAGGAGCTGGAGAAGAAGAGAGCTGGAGAGGGAGCTGGAGGGAGAGAGGGAGCTGGAGAGAGAGAGAGGGAGCTGGAGAGAGAGGGAGCTGGAGAGAGAGAGGGAGCTGGAGAGAGAGAGAGAGAGAGAGAGCAGGAGAGAGAGAGAGGGAGCTGGAGAGAGAGAGAGAAGGAGCTGGAGAGAGGAGCTCTCGGGGTTGAACAGGAGAGGACACATAAAGACTCACAGCTGCTAATGCTAATGCTTGGGGACCGGCCCTGTTGTCCGGGAGGTCAACAGAGGACAGCCCACCTGCTCCTCTCCCTGACCTTCACCTCTCTGCCTAATCACTCTCCAGCTGGCCACCGTGACAAGTGTGTGTGTGTGGTGTGTGTGTGTGGTGGTGTGTGTGGAGTGTAGCATGTGTGTGTGTGTGAGGCAGTTTGTGTGTTGTGATGTGTGTGTGGACAGTGGTGTGCATTCTCCTGTGTGTGTTTATTACCCTTTTCCCCCAAACCTTCCAGCGAACTGAAGGCTGGGGGGGGGGGGGGCAACCCTCATCCTCCTGATCCGTTCTTGTTGAATCATGGCTGCAACACCCAGCAGGTGTAGAGACTCATTTTCACCTCCTGCCACGATAGTGATGACGAACGCGCTAACTTAGGGATGGACGGGCGGCAGAGACAGCCCTTTCCTATTGGACCAGGGGCAGAGACAGCTCTCTCCTATTGGACGAGGGGCTGAGACAGCCTTCTCCTATTAGACGAGGGGCAGAGACAGCCTTCCCCTATTGGACGAGGGGCAGAGACAGCTCTCTCCTATTGGACGGGGGCAGAGACAGCCTTCTCCTATTGGATGGGTGGCAGAGACAGCCCTCTCCTCTATAGGTCATTCTTTCATCCTGATGGAAACCAGAATTCACTCAAATGCTCAACCTGAAAAGTCTGATGTTTGCAATAGATGACAAGAACTCTGTAGTTGTATGTCCCTAATTTGTTTGACCAAGTATGTCATCTGAATCTCCTAATCGCATTGGAAAACAAACCATAGCGAAACACAGAAAGAAAAGTTATAGATTTGACTCACTTCAGGAATTTAAATTATAAACAGATTTCATTTTATACTGTGAGAATGACCCAATACCTGGTATTGGGTCCAAGAAATAAACTAGCATCAGATACAGTCGCAACACCCATAATTAAAAGTATTACTCATATTGATTCATGCACTGAAGCATCCACATTCAGAAGAGTGCTGGCACTGAGGACTAGCTCTCTCGCTGGCTACAGACCTCCGCAAGGCCTGTCCTGTATGTGTGTGTGTGTGTGTGTGTGGTGTGTGTGTGTGGTGTGTGTTGGTGTGTGTGTGTGTGTGTGTGTGTGGTTGTTTGTGTGTGTGTGTGTGTGTGTGTGTGTGTGTGTTGTGTGTGAGAAGAGAGAGAGACAGGTGAGAGATTGCTGGATACAGACCTCCGGAAGGCCTGTTTGTGTGTGTGTGTGTGTGTGTGTGTGTGAGAGAGAGCGAGAGAGAAAGCGAGAGAGAGAGGAGCACGAGAGAAGAGAGAGATGAGAGGCATGAAGAGCGAGAGAGGAGAGAAAGCGAGAGAGATGAGAGAAGCACGAGAGAGAGGAGAGAGAGGAGAGAGAGAGAGAGAGAGAGAGAAAGTGTTAAGCATGAATGACATGTGCCGCCTGTATGTACCATGTGTTCTAGCCGCACATGTATACATACTTTCCACACATACACACACAGTCAACAATAATTTTGCCTGCATCTAAAGTACACCCACAGGTCAGAAAACAGGCTCAGACAGTCCACTTATACATCTTGTCCAAACAAAATCAACATTTCACGGTGTTGTGTGTTTAATTTATCAAGCAAGTAAGCTGATTTCTCTGAATGCCACAGTGTCCGATTTATACAAACACATCTCAAGCTGACTGATGCAGAAGGATCAAGATGACGGATCGTTTGTCTTCTGCTCAGATTTATGTTTCTGTCTTGCTGTCAGTGCTAATGGAGACTAGATCCCTGCTTAAACAAGACATTGCAGTGACAACATCATTATGGCACATATACATGACCGTAAACAGAGTATGGTTCAAGTGTTGGTTTGTTGAAGACTTTCCCATGTGACTGGATCACTGAAAACTACAGGTTTAATTGATTTGATAATCTCCTGGTCAACATTCTTCCAGGAATTCTGAACCCAGTTCTACACCAGGTATGTTGACCAAATCCTTACAGTAGATGTCAAATGTTGAATCAGAGAGGATATCTATAGAGTGCCTTGTATGCTATCATCAGTCACCAATGATCCTTCTGCTGGAAAACCTTCTGGGACTTTTGTTGACTTTTTGCCACTAACGCATATTGGGTTTGTTATGGGTCATGGTTATGGGTCATGGTTATGGGTTATGGTTATGGTTATGGTAAGGGATAGGGTTATGGTTACGGTTAGGTTTATGGTTAGGGTTAGGGGGTTAGAGTCATGTTATGGTTAGGGTTAGAGTCATGGTTATGGGTTATGGTTATGGTTATGGTTATGGTTATGGTTATGGTTATGGTTATGGTTATGGTTATGGTTAGGGGTTAGGATTATGGTCAGGGTTATGATTAGGTTTAGGGGTTAGGGTATCCGTGTACTAAAGTCTGTACATAACATGACACTCAGAGAGAATATGAACACACTGTAAGTATGAGGCTGCAACACTGCATTTTAAATTAAACTTTGACCCCAGAAAACGACAATTGGAACTATTAAACCCCTCTGAAGTCCCCAGTGTGTGTTTACTGTAGAACATCCAGTACATTATAGAACAACATTTATCTGTGCTGCATCCGTGCAAGTTTGGCTTTCCTTTCCTGATTGCGCAAAGCATACTTTATCATCCAGTTGCAATTCTACACTAATCTTGAAGATTTATGGCATGAACGGTGTCATAAATTCATAACCAATCAAATCGTCTAATTGGTGATTTGGTCTGCTGTGTTGCAAGCAGACAGTCAAAATGATATTGCTATCAGACATAGTGCCATGTTCTTATAGCTCTCAGTGTGAAGAATGTATACTGTAGTTTATGGGAATGACAAGGTTTCAAAAATACATTCTCCAAAGGTGAATTAGTACCAGTCCACAGGTGAACTTTGGAGCAAGAAGAGAATAACATTAGAGCTCTGCAACAACAGCTCTGTTTCCACAAGCGAAGGTGTTCTGGCATCACCTTGTTCAGCTAAATGGAAGAAATGGCACTAATCCCACTAAGGTTGCCTCTTAGGCCAGAAATACCTCCAGGATGTTGCGCAAACCCTGAGTTTGCGTTGCATCATTGGTCAATAGAAGAAATCGAAAGGGGGCTTCGTGTCAACATTTGATGCTTCAGCTGAGCCCCGTAGCTGTGGTGTGGCGATCCTACAGAGACGCAAACACAGATCCCTCATCCAGTTACCTCAGCAGCATTCCTTCTGAGCGGACTCTCCAGCCGGGCTTGGTGAGAATCATGGCAGAGTCTCGAGCCTGCAGATGTTCTGTGTTGTTGTTCAGGGGAGAGGGACTCTGAAGCCGGGGGTGGCCAGTCTTGCGGGCGAGGGCTGGGTGGCACTTTGTGCCTAGGGCTCTGCTGCTGAGAGCTGGTCTGTAATGGTCCGGAGGCCGCGTTAAGGAGGTGTTAAAGAGCAGCCAGACCAGGAGCAGGACAGGAAGATGGATGCATGTGGGCAGCCCACAAACCTGGGGAGTGTGGCTGAGGTCAGGGTGAGTAGGAGAGGGCAGAGAGGAGAAGGGTGGGGGCAGTGGAGGAGGTTCGGAGGTGCGTGTGGTTGAGGGGAGGGGGGTTGGAGTGGTTGAGAAGGCTAAGATGAGGATTGTTGAAGTCGGAGGCGAAGGGAGAGGTGTGTCCTGGGTGGAGGTAGAAGTGTGACGTGGGTGTGGGTGGGGGAGAGGACGCTGACGCAGGAATGGCTGTGGGAGGGAGAGGAGAGGGAGAGATGAGGGGGGAGCGGGAAGGGAGGGGGAGGGGGGAGAGGGTGAGGGAAGCGGGAGGTAGAGAGGGAGGCGGAGGGGAGAGAAGAGCGGAGGCGGAGGGGAGGGAAGGATGGAAGGAGGGAAGGATGGAGGGCGGAGGAGAGGGAGAGGGAGAGGGGAGGGAGAGGGAGGTAGGAGGGAGGAGGGAGGAAGAGGGAGGGAGGAGGAGAGAGAATGAGAGAGGAGGAGAGAGAGAGAGAGAGAGAGCGAGAGAGAATAAAAAAGAGAGAGAGAGAGAGAGAGAGGAGAGAGAGAGAGGAGAGAGAGAGAGAGAGAGAGAGAGAAGAGAGAGAGAGAGAGAGGAGAGAGAGAGAGCGAGAGAGGACGAAGAAGAGAGCGAGAGAGAAGGAGGAGAGAGAGGGAGAAGGCTCATGCTGTGTGTCTGGCGGATCTGGCCAGGTGAGCAGCTAGAATGCGAGGGAGGCTTGGTGCGAACCAGAGCGCACAGGAAAACAAACTGCATCATGGAACAGAGCACAGCCGCTGACAGCTGAAGAGAAAGATGGGATGGAGAGAAGGAGAGGGAGGGAAAATAGGAAAAAGAGAGTGAGCGCACTTGTGTGTGTGGACAGGGATGTTGGACACAATGAAGGACATGAACGGGTATCAGCTGAAGGTGGACACGTTTATTGTCACAAAAAAGAGACAGCTATATTTACTAGACTGATGCTGATCCTAGTCATTAGTTGTACTGACTGAATTGGGATCTTACCAGAGAAGTGCATTGTGGGTGAGTGTTACACTGCAAGACACAAGTTGTTTCAGATAAACATCCCCATATAGCAGAGTTTGTTTTGGGTTAAAGCTTGCCCCGGGTTAAAGTCATATGAAGGTAAAGCAGCCAATTCTTTACAGAATAAAATAATCGTGTGAAAATTAAATCTCCTTAAAAGGGCAAATTGGCTACATCTCAAAGTGACTGTTACCCAATGTATAAAACACAGGCCTGACACACATACACACACATGTCACCCTCACATCCACTAACTGGGTTCCAGATCTGCCACATGTCTTGAGTTGTGACAGCAATGCACACCAAGGTTGTACAACACATGGCCACGCCGCTGAGAGACTGTGTTTTTCTGTCTGACGACGCTGATCCGTGGTAAATCATTTCAATGCATGCGATGGGCGTAGCGCGGCCTCAACTGTGGCGCATTAATGTATTTTTAGCTTGGGAGCATGCGGTTTTACAAACCCAGGCAGCCCTGACCATCTTCTTGATAAAAAGACATGAAATATGATGTGTCCCTAATGGGAAACATACTCTGCCTGCATACGCCTGTCCTCTTCCACGTTCTATTCCTGGAGAGTAAAAACATCTCCCTTTTAAAACACAACCCTGCTATTGATGTCTTGCGCTTGTATCTCAAGTGACCTACACCGAGGAGAGCGAGGGTTCAATCGGCAGGCCTCTGAGTATTTATTAAGCGGACATGTGGAATAGTCGTTACAGCCGCATCGCCCCCTTTTGGAGCGGAGAAATAGGAAAGCTGGGATGTGATTGGTGCGCTAGGCTTCCAAGGAAACGAGCGAGAGATTCATGCTGGACAGAGCCGCCTGTGTAGCTAAAAGAACAGCCCCAAAATAAAAACATACTGCAGCGGTCTTAAACAGATAACTGAAGTCGTAGACATGAACTGGCCAGGCCTGTGTTAAAAATGTGTTAAACTCTAGATAGCTAGTCACGTTTAAAACGCACTGTTGAACCAGCTGCAATGTGACGCTGTCGTGATATTCTAACAACGACAACAACCGCTAGTATTAGTCTCGGTTGATCGACAGCAAAACAATAAGCAGTGAAAGAGTGCAGCTGGAGAGATCTGAAAGGGATCTGGATTTTCCAGTGTGTTTGTTTACCCTTCTCTTTCTCTGCGGCCTGGAATCACATGAAAGGTGGATACAAGAGTCAGACTTCCCATCTTGGGCACGGCCCAAGGACCACGATTGTTTGAGGAGGGAACCGCAGAGGAAAAGACAAACGCAAAAGCGAGGATGAAACGAGCTTCCAACCTCGGGTGAACGCGGCTCGGTCGGACGTTAGGGACTGAGCGGGAACTACTGAGATGAGGCAGAGGATGAGCAGGAAATGGCTGAAAGTGGAATAGGCGTCCCACGAGAGATGGTGTGGGTATGCTCATGCTGGTTTTGGGTTGAACTTTTGGCATACTGACACCTTTCTCAGATATTAGATTAATCAGGCACACACTTACTGACACTAAACCTAATAACATTTTTAAATCATTGATATATGTTGATTAAATGTTGCACTTAGAGTTAGAAGTTGCAAGGATTTAGATGATCTTAGAGAGCATAGAAGCGATGCTAGCAAACAGATCTAAATAACTGAAAAGGAAATCATAACACAACCCCTTTTGGATTTCATAACATGAAACGAATCTTTCCTGACCTACCTTAAGCTAAGACGGATCTGACGTGACTAAACAGATCCTGAGTCAGTCCCAGCGTGTCGCGTGTAGTTTAGTCATGTCCCAACATGAGGAGCTCTTAAGTACTGTCATGTATCTGAACAGTGTAGATCTCTTCCCAAAACAGGGACATGGCTGGCCTGACTGTTAACGAGAGCTCTGGTCTCCTCAGAAATCTGGCACGTTGGGCTCCAGCAAAGCCTGGTCCTTTCGGCCAACTTTCTGTCAGCAGGTCCCAGGTTATGAGGCCTGTGTTGGGGCCGCCCTGGCCACGGTCTGGGCCTCTGTCAGGACCCCTGGCGGTCTCACCCAGACCTCCCTGCTTCGGGAGGTTGTGGGGGTGGATATCATCCAACAGTGTGTTCACAGAGAAGGTCAAATCAGGACCTCTGTATGTGTGCGAGAGAGATATGAAGAGGAAGAGATTGTGTGTGTGAAACTGTGCGTCAGAGTATTAGACAGTATGGACTGTATTGGATATAAACTTGACCAACATGTGACAGATTAACCTCTGCTGAATAACATGTTTTCCATAATGCCTGCTGTACTGGATGTACTGTGTGGGTGTGTTTGTGTGTGTTAGTGTTTGCGGCTGTGACTGCAATAGAAAATCATGATGCTAAGTGTCTTTCCGTGTCAATCTACTAACTGTGGGTATATTGGTAATTTACGGTGTGTGAAGAAACTTTTGCTGGTAGCAATTTTTTCGAAACCACAGTAACCAAAACTGCATCTCATAAGCATTAAATGCATTGAAGTCAAAATATTGGTCTAGTATTGGTATGATACTAATATTTACTGAAAGTATTGCATAATTTTTCAAAACACTGGTAAAAGTTTAGAGTTATTTGAGAGAAAAAAACTTCTTTTTTTCACACAGTGAAAGTCAAAACTCAACCTTTTCTCAAAATACTTTGAAAGTATTTTTCTAAACCTTTTTTCAAACATTTTTTGGAGAAATGAAAAACAAATATTGAAGAAAAGTTTTAAAGAAATGTTTAATACTTTGTTACTTCCCTCCTGGTTCCAAGTCACCGTCACAACACCATCTCAAATAGTTTTGCTTCAAAATATGAAAATATAAAAAGGGATCACCTCCACAAACACCGCAAGCAGTCTTGTCCGGATCAGAGCTCCTGCAGGAGTCCTCAGGATGTGATGTAACCCTCAGGATGTGATGTAATCCTCAGGATGTGATGTGGCTCCCAGGATGTGATGTAACCTTCAGGATGTGATTTGGCTCACAGAATGTAATGTGGCCCTCAGGATGAGATGCGGCCCTCAGGATGTGATGCGGCCCTCAGGATGTGATGCGGCCCTCAGGATGTGTTCTGTTCAGAGAGATGATGAGGAGGCGTGTCTTCAGACCTGCCTGGAAAGGGGTCTACCAGGTGTGTTGAACAGGGGCTGTGTTCCACCCCGGGGACCAGAGATATTGTTAGGATATTTAGGGAAGTGGGGTAGAAAGTTCACGCTGAACATCCCAGTGAAGATGTTGATATAACATTGCTGTGACATTCAGAGTCAGATTTCACTGGCAATGACTGAGAGGATTAGGGATTGGCTGCGAGGGAAAGATTGAGAGGCCCTCATGGGTTTATCAAGAGCAGGAATGTTTGTGTCATTCTGTCAGAAAGCTGGGAGCCAGATTGATTGCAATTACTTACTATTTATCTGTAAACATGACTTTGCCTTGCTGTGAAGGAAAATCACGTAGTTGACATAAAACAGTATCAGGGATTATTAGCTCCCAACTTACATAGTTCTACTTGTTTAAATCAGCGTCATGTTGTCTGGTTCCAGTTTGGATTTGAGCTCTATGCAGTGGTGGACATTTCTTTTATTTAGCAATCAAACCGTTTATTGGACAAGGTAGATTAGATGAGAACATATTCCAGTGTAAATTTCAAGGCACAAGACAGAGTACGAGTCTCCTGAGGGAGAGGGGATAGAAGGAGGAAAACGTACATGATCATGACTGTAATTCGTCAGAAGTACATACTGAACGCATTCATCCGGTATTAAATATTTTTTGTTTAAAGTATGCCTGTTAGCATGAGGCCTGACTGGTTGTCAAATCTACAGACCAGAAACCTGCCGAGTATGAAGTAATTCATGTTCTAAATCGCTTTGATGGGAAAAAAAGGGTATTGCAGGGATTTCGGAGAATCATCCTCCAATTTACATGATGATTTTCCTCCAGCTGTTATGTGGGTTCATACAGGAGGGGTTTGGAGCTGGCGATGAGACCATGTTTGTCTGACCAAAGCGTGACCACACTGCAACAAAACTCCCTCCAAGCAGAACCACTATAGGCAAGAACGTAATTATAGCTGTTTGCTTTACAACAGATTTGATCTTATGACCTTTCTCAAATTTCGGGCGGAATCGAAGGGTTGCATTACAATTGCCAGGCGTCACATACAACTAATTAATGACTTATCGAGTAATGCGATGAGGGGAAAGGACAAGTTTACAGTGCCAGTGAGTTTTACACAATCCCTAATTGGTGTATGACACATATCCTAAACATCCTGTTGTTCCTCACTTTCATCCTCACCTCACGTCGACCCTTGAGGGACCAAACCATGCAAATATGGGCCAACCCTTTAAAACGCACCAAGACAAGTCAGGACAATAAGGCAGAAAGCATTCTAGCATCAGCATGTAAAAGCAGTTTTTAAAAATACAATACAATATGTGCATTTATATTTAGTATTCATGAATAATGTTCTCCAAACCCTATCGAATCATACTTTTTTAGCTTTATGTCGCTCATCCACTAGTGTTTTATGTGTATGGTGTCGCTTGGGATGATGCTGGGATGTGATCGATGTGTACACCACCCTCCAGTAACAAAAAAACCATCTAAATTCGAGAGGAGCCAGCTAAGGTGGCTCGAGCATCTGTTTCAGATGCCTCCTGGACGCCTCCCTCGGGAGGTGTTCTGGGCATGTCCTACTGGGAGGCGGCCCCGGGGGAGACCCAGGACACGCTGGAGGGACTATGTCTCTCGGCTGGCCTGGGAACGCCTTGGGATCCCTCCAGAGGAGCTGGAGGAGGTGTGTGTGGAGAAGGAAGTCTGGGCCTCTCTGCTCAGACTGCTGCCCCCACGACCCGGCCCCGGATAAGCAGAAGAAAATGGATGGATGGTTGGACAAATCTATATTCCCATGGGATTTAGAGAAGAACCCATATTTGGCCATGTCAACATTCAACCATAGTGCGAAGTTTGAAGCAGAACACCACCTTCAGATAACTTAGCCTTCGACAGGAAGCCTTGTGCAAGCAGTCAAGGATTCAAGCGTACTGAGTGAACTAAACTTGACCCAAAACAGAACCCTGTTAAAGTCCTTCAAAGTGTTGTGTTCCATAAGTCATATTTGATCCAACTGTGATGAAGAGAATCAGAGATAAATGATTCAGGAGTTCTACATTCATATTAAGGCTCAATGTTGACATTATACAGTTACGCTATAGAGCAATAATTTTGACATTTGCCATGAGGTTAGTTTATAATCGCTCACCAAAAACACTTTGTTGGTAAAGTAATCATTATTTCTTACCAAAATATTGAGGACCCCGTTAACAAGGTGAGAAAGCTGGAGTTGACACAATGCATATCTCAAAACAGACACGCTCCACATTAAAACTGTAATGACGGAGAAGCAGGAACCCTTGAGAAAGGAAATGAAGCTTGTTTGGTCTGGCTGGGCTCTGAGGTGGCTGGCAGAAAACAACACTTATATTAATTTCGTTGTTGGAGGGTTTGAAAGCAAGGTCACATTACTATCACATAGACATTCCCAAGGTTCAAAGTCCCTAACTTGAACTATGAAATAGTGATCTACGATTCAAGCAACTGTTAGAAGATATTTGACTTTAGTTTGAGGTAAAAGCATAAGAGGTTGAACATGCATCTTGCACGACTGAATCCATGTTTATGTTTTCTGATTTAAAATGCCTAAATCAAGTCAAATCATAAAACTGGAATAGTCGTAAACGCGACATTTTAACCTCAGCTAGTTTGAAGAAACAGGTCAAGACCACAGCTACTCATGTTTTGAGATAAACATCCTTGAACCATCACTGTACCTCTGCACACAGACCTGCCCCTCCTGTAGCTGGTCTCCTAGTAACACCTTTGGTCTGCAGTTGGTCTCCTAGTAACACCTTTGGTCTGCAGCTGGTGTCCTAGCAACACCTTTGGTCTGCAGTTGGTCTCCTAGTAACACCTTTGGTCTGCAGTTGGTCTCCTAGTAACACACCTTTGGTCTGCAGCTGGTCTCCTAGTAACACCTTTGGTCTGCAGTTGGTCTCCTAGTAACACCTTTGGTCTGCAGCTGGTCTCCTAGTAACACACCTTTGGTCTGTGGGTGCCTTGAACACTGACCTCTTCACCCTGCTTCGCGCTTCCCTCGGTTGGAGACCTTGGTTTCGATGTGTGCTCCGGTGGTCTGTGGTCGTGGTGACACCTCTCTAACACAGCTGCACTGCGACCACAGCTATCTAAGCTCCGGTCCATGCAGGCCTGCCCCCTGTCAGTATGCGGCATGTTTGTTTATGAAGAGCTACCGTCTCTACACTCCAAACAGTTCTCACACTCAGGCCCCAGTCCCTTTCTACTATTCACACGCTACCATTCACGCAAGGTGGCCAATATTTGGCAAATCTACAGTGTGTGTTTTCAAACAGCCAACTAAAACAAGCTCACAGCTCCGAGGTGAATCTGGGGCTGGTGAGGTGACCATTAGCCTGACCCAGACTACCCAGCAGCATGTGCAACACTGGCCTGGGCTACGGTGTCCCGCAGCGCTCGCGTTTGTCATGGTCCAACACAAAAGCCATGGCGCTGGTGCCCTCTGTGTGCCTGTAATGCCCCTCCCCTGTTCCCTTCTCTTGGTCCTGCCTCTCATGCCAGCGATGTGCCTCTTCTCGTTAAAAATACGTGCCCTGGGAACCGATCACGCACAGCCGGTCACAGCCTCTATCTCCCCTGTCTAGACCTCCAGCCCTCCCCCCAGCATGCCTCTCCGTCGCCCCCAGTCCTCCTCCTCCTGCCTGGGTTGTGGCTGCCGGCTGTCTCCCTCCCTAAGTCTGGAGGGTTCTGCTGCGGCTCGACGCAGGATGCAGGAACCACGCCCGGGTAGCACGATTTGCAACCCTCTCCTTCTCTCTCACTTTCTCCTCTCTGTGTCTCTCTTCTTCCCTCCCTCTCTCTCTCACTCTCCCCTTTACTCTCTCTCCCTCTCCCTCCTTCAGCCACCCTCCCTCTCTCCCTCTCTCTATTTCTCCTTGGCAGGCAGTTCTTTCCTGGGTAGTTCAGAGACCTCAGTGAGGCCTGAGCCCAGAGAAGCTTCATTTGGTTTTGGTTTCCTCCAGGCTGCCACCGTGCCACACCTACGGCCCGCCAGGCTGAATGGGAGCAGTGTGGCTGAGGGACCAGGGGAAACCAGAGGGCGGTGTAGCACAGGCCCCCAGCTCTCGTCTGTCAGAGTTCACCTGCAAGTCTCCCTCCTCTCCTCCTCCTCCCTTCCTCTCTCTCCCTCCTCTCCTCCTCCTCTTTTCCTCTGTCTCCCTCCCCTCCTCCTCTTTCACCATCCCCTCCTCTCACTCTCCCTCCTCCCTTCCTCTCTCTTCCTCCTCTCCTCGTCCATTCCTCTCTCTCCCTCCCCTCCTTCTCCACCTTCACCATCCCTTCCTCTCAATCTCCCTCCTACCTTCCTCTCCTCCCCTTTTCTTCTCTCTCCCTCCTCCTCCACCATCCCCTTCTCTTTGTCTCTCTCCCTCCTCCTCCTCTCCCACCCTTTCTGGTTCTCCTTAGCTCTGTGTGCACGCTATCCACCTAATGTCTCCCCCCAGACTCATAGCCCATAAGTGGAGCAGAGTGCCTGCAGGTGACCTTTGACCTCTAGTTAAAGAGGGGTTCACAGTGCATGTGTGGAACCCACCTCCCCACCCCGTTTTGGTTTGGCAGGCTGCTAAATCGTGTGCTCGCTTCATACGCTGAGACTCCCCCTCTTCATCCAGCCGCATATGGAAGGATCCATCTCTGTGTTCAGGCCAGGAGCTCGCTGTGCTTTGCAAATGACCCCTGCCAGCATTTACCCCAAACAACAAGTCACTAAATTGCCCCCTGGCTAAACTAGTAGAGGAACTGATAAGGATGTCCAGGTCTTCGAGCATGTTGTGTTTCTGTTTAGAGGGTAACATCCGTTCATTCCTACAACTGGAGACAGAACTGTTCTCTTTCTGAGAAATAATGATTAAGACTTCGTCAGTGAACGAGCAAAAATGATGTGTAGTCTTGGAAGCTCTTTATGTTGTTGCGGTTGGCTTGGGGCTTGGCAGTTCTAATGTAAGTGTTGATTTCCTCTTGTGTTTAGCATGCAAATATGTTGTTGTTGAGCTGCGCTTGACTGGTAACACCTTACTGTAATGAAAGAGGAATGCGTAATAATTGTATTTCTGGTCTTAGCTGCAGGTCACAAAGGTGTCAAATAATAAAAATGACACTGTAAGCATATCTTGTGTTATTATGCCATTAAAATCGAGTTACAGTCGATTCAAGCCTGAAGCGCACACACGTGCAAACAGATACACACACAAAAAGCAACATTAACTCCCTTGCGCTTTAATAGGAGACAAAGATTAAGAGGATTACAAACCCTCCTCAGGGGAGAGTCTATCGTGCTCCAGTCGCCTCACAGAATCTGCAGTCAGTCCAACCCAACAAGCAATACCTGTGATTCATGAGGAACAGAGCTCTTCTGTAGCGTGTGTCTGGACACTGTGTGTTTTTAGCATGTGTGGTTTACCTGCGGTCCTCTCCATCTACCACGCCACCAGAAGCTTTCGTGGTCATAGATTTGAGGGCTTTTTTAATCAGGAGTTTAATTCCTGTTTTCTGTCTTCTTGAGTGTTTGCGCTTGACTTCCCCCTGGATTGAGCAGCTCAGAGGTTGCTCATTCTGACTAATTAGGCTTCAACTGAGGAGAAGCGCTGTTCTCTCTTAGCCCTCTGGCTAGACTCCTGACACACACACACACACGCACACACAAAACCTTGTCAGTGCCTGTTTGCATGGATTTGCCTGACAGATGGCAAAACCTGCCTCAACCCTTTCCATGAAATTAGCTCATTTTGGCTTTGGACCCCAAAGGTGGAGGGGAGACAGCAATCAGTTCTTTATAGGACAACACAGATAATCAACATCAAACTACTAAACGGTTGTGTAACGAATGTTAGTAAACATTTTAATTGCATGCCTCCATTTTAATCTATTCTAACAAATGCAATTCTTCACTGAATTCAAACCACTGAACCTTAATGTTTTGGCACTAAGGGTGGGTAAAGCTGAGTGGTTTGGATGTGGTTTGTCTAAGTATGAGGTGTAGCTTATTGCAAGCATTTCTGGGAACATTGACTTCTAGAGTTTACAGTACATCTGTACACTGCTACAGTCTGACTTGAGTGGTTACATTATGATATACAGTAGTGGAGACAGATTAGATCGTAACTTACTGAAAACTTTCCTTAGAGTCCTTAAAAAGCTACTTACTTGATAGCCAACAGTCCTATCTGATGTTTAAAGAAGGTGTCCATTTTTATTTTGAGTGAAATGAAAGTATCATGTTCTTCACCTTTTAACGTTTTATATTTCTGACTAACAAAAATCTTTCTTTCTAGATTTCACCATGTCCCTTTAGTAAACGTGCTGTAGGTTTGAAGTCATGAATGCCATAATGGTATTAATGTGAACGTGTTCACTCACATGGGTGTATGTGTCAAAGAGGTTAAGTGTGTGCGTTTCAAGTACAGAAACTATTCATCTTTCACACAGCACACTTTGAAAGGCCTTATTGCTGTTATGGAATGCTACTAATCCTGTCTGGCATTTTTTGCATGTCTGCGCAGTGCGTGTGTGTGTGACTGTGTGTGTGTGACTGTGTGTGTGTGTTTGTGTGTATCTTGAAGGTACTTCTCTGCGTGTATGGTTGAGTTTGGTGATTGGGGTGCAGTCCTTTAAAAGGCACACGCGTGTGAGTGTCCTGTCATGTGTTGTGGTTAGAGGAACGCCCTGGAGACGGTCTGCTGTCGCTAGTCTGCATCCTGCTGACTGGGGGAGTGAGAAATGGCGGGTTTCAGAGAGCGCACTCAGTCAACGGTCAGGATGAGTATCAGTTAATCTGTCATCTGACAGCTGCTGTCATCTCCCAGTCTGCTGTGCTGTGAAACCCTCCAGACAGGTTAGCTGATGTTTTGATGGCTCTGGGCTGGATTACCATTAGTCAGGCTTTTCGCTTAGAGGGGGGAAAAAAAAAATCTTCGACTGCACCAACACATGCACATGCATTTCAACATCCATGTGTTTTTGTGCTTGACGGTGGGAAACATTCACTACAGGTTTGCCTGCTAAGGCAGGACTGTCACTCACGTCACTGCTAACAACAAACTATTTGTCAGCACTACTGAACTGAGAAACTGGGAGATTTTATAAGTCCTGTTTTATTCCCTAATACTTCAACATACCAGCACATCAACTGACTAAAAAAGTCCTGCTTGACACATTTAAGATATTCAGTATAGAATAGAATAACTAGTTTCCAGATGATACTAACTGGTGAATGTCCAGGGTTTCTCTTAAGCGAGCGAAAGGCCGGCTGTGAAAACCTGCTGCTTAGTGACCCAGGAAGCCCTGGAAATGTTCCAACAGAATAAAACATGGAGTGAAAGTCCTTGTTTGAAGGAGGAAAGGACAACACAGGAGGTATGTGGTACTTGAATGTCGAACCAACAGAACGGAGGAGTTGGATTCTAAAAATACTCAACAGCGCTGCCCTCCCGACACACCAGCACCCTTGCCCCAATAGACCCAAAACCCTGACCGCAATTACCAGAAAATTGGTCTTATTTTCTCTTCGTCTTCATAATTTCCAGTCAACTTGTAATTCATCAGTTTGTGTGTGTGTCAGCATTAAGCCAGTCACAGAGGAAGTGGGCGGCGTCTTGTGCTATTTAAAGCACCCAGTATTCCAGGTAGGCTTCCAAACTTTGCTTACTCAACCATGCAAAACATTTACTGAGACAAGTTTCAGAGCTTGACATCAGTGACCAAGTCACGCCAAGCCATTAGCCGAGACCAAACACACACTCATGAGCAAGGCGTTAAATCCATCATTGTTGCCGTGCAACAGCAGGACGAGAGCTGGGTACATTCACACAGGCATTCGTTTCTTCTTGAACGACGTGGGTTGTGTGTGCGTGTGTGTGTCTGTGCGAGACAAGCTGATGCTGGAAGAAGCAGCTAGTTCCTGGCTCAGCCTGCCAAAGAATGACCAGGATGGTGAAGACCTGAATGTTGATTAATGCTGAGTGTCAGCCTTGAGTCAAGCTGCCATCTAGCTCCAGTCTGACAGGTGGTCATCTCTCTGGCAGTGTGAAGGTGGCTGGTACCAAACCCTCCAATCAAGCTTTTCCACCAAGTCACCAGCTGGCACCTCATATCTCAAAGTGTCAATTCATCACCAGCAGTGATCACGTTGAGAAAAGACCTAGAAAAAAGTCAAATCAACACTAACCGTCCACAGAGAATTGTTTGTGGTTGGTTGAGTCATCCTAACAACAACACAAGTGAGGTTTTAATTTCTCTTCCCTAGAAATACATACAGACACTTTGCCTAAAACGATGTGCCACAATGTGGATTATTGTTCCGCTACAGAGATATTACCGCATGTTTTGCCTCGAAGCCTCCTCGGTAATGGAGGACTGAAACATTACAATTAGCCAACACAGGTGGTTTGCATTTAGAGGTGAGTCTATTTATAGCGCCGTCTAAACACGATCCAGGTGTTTGCTGTGTTGAACAGAGAAACCACGGCCAGAGTCAAGTCATATTCATGGTGCAGCTCTGCCAGCTGGGAATAGACAGTCAATCATTCAGACTCTATTGAAGGCAGTCTGAAAAATGGGAATAACTGGACTTTTCTCTTGCATTTTAAATTTGCGAAATAAAATTGGACCACTGCATACATTCTGATATGGTTTACCACAAAAATAAGTATAAATTTGCTGTTTTGAAAATGTGTTATGTTCAACATTTTTAGAAGAACCGCACGTTACGTGCTTGTATTAAATTAAGGAATTTGAAACATTTACCTGATATTTTCACATTTGGTTGTTATTCCCGGTTCAGGTTGCTAAGAACATAGACTTCACTATATTTTAGTCTTGGATAACTGGATAGTTTTGATCCAGGGGAAATGTAGGCACTGCCAATCTGGCAATAGCAGGCCTAGCTATCCTAGGTGTCCTAGCTGTCCAGCTGGACGTGTACTGCCGCAAGTCTTTCAGGACTGTTTCACTGGCTGCCGACCAACACGGCTGCCGTCGTTTAAACTCCTTGCCTTCAGCCCAGGGCTCAGAACAAGATTCGTAATTGGTCGATAACTTTAGGTTTTCTGCTCACCACAATTGAATGATCCTTCTCTCGCTGTCTCTTTAGGGAAGGAGAAAGAGTGATTGGGAGGAGGGGGGAAATGTTCTCGCTGAAGCCATTTTGTTCGGAATGTCTGATTCCACATGAGTAGATTTTTGGAGGTTTGATTTTATGATGGGGGGCTGCATTCCCTGCTTGTTGTCTAGATCTTTAGCAAACCACATGTCTCGTCTGAGGCTAGATGGATGAAAAGCCCTGTTTTTTCAATGTGCTGTTCTCTCACCCTAAAACTGTTCTTTCTTCCTAAAACAGTTCTTTCTCCCTAAAACTTCTCTTTCTTCCTAAAACTTCTCTTTCTTCCTAAAACTAACCTTTCTCCCCAAAACCTCAGTTTCAATCTGCTTTCAGTACTTTGGTGACTATCAATCTAGACATGACATTTCAGCATGTTGGTGTTTGGATTTCTGCAGCACATTTTCCCTTAGTCAGCACTTTCTTAATAGAAGGCCTAACTTTTGTTGCTAATAAAGTTATACTTTGAAAACATGTTTTGTACAGTAATCAAAGCAATTAGCATTGTGGCCAAACGAGAGTTAGATGGTACAGTCAAAGAGCCAGGTTGAAAAAAGGTAACCGTAAAGTATTGTCTGTCATTTTCCCAAGGAATCTGACGAATGTTCTGTCGAAAACTTCGACAGTGCTGCTTTCCAGATTTAAACCCAGGCGGTCTGCTCCACCCTGGCTTAATGTACAGGGTTAAGCCTTTCACATTTCTACTGAAGCTCCTAAAAAGGTTGAGGCACTTGTGGTTTAAGATGGCTTCAGTTACTGTCAAACTTGACGTTTTGTGTTTTACACACTGAATTGTTTTGACTTTTAAATCACATTATGATTTCATGAGTCAGTGTACTATTAAAAACATCTTCAATGTTATTTCACGGGTCTTTGGTCGTGCCTTTGCTCAATCAATAATTTTCTTTTAAACTTTGAATAATAAGTTGGCACTTATTTCCATTTGTGTCAGTAAAACCTCTACCACACAGCCGTGCGTGGCATGTGGCCGGATGACAAGACCATCCAGGTTCTAAACATCCTGACTGAAGCACAGCAGAACCTCTCAGACAGGTGATTTTGTGGCCACTATCCTTTCATTCTCCTTGCCCGCTCAATGACTAACTCCCTGCTGGATATAGCAGATCAAAAGGTTGTGGTTTCAAAGGAAAATCATTTCAATGAATCATGCTCTGATAATTTTTTTTTTTGCAGTTGAGAACCTTGTAACCATGACATGACCTAGACTGAAAGCCATGAACAATACAACGCAAACTGTTTCAGGAGAGAAAGGGAAGGGAGTTCATTTGGCTGTGAAGAATAATGAAGTGTGAGACATCTCCTCTCTCTGGCTTTCTGTTCCTCCGTTCTGCATGGCCTAGATTTATAATTAAAACACGGAGTGAAAAAACGTGTCAAATGTAATATAAAGCTTTGTGAGACAGCCGGTTTACTTGCGAGGCGAAAGCGTAAACAGTTTTCCGGACAGACATTACAGTCTTCTGTGGAATTTCTTTAAACATGGTGAAAAGCAATATCCACTGTGTTGAAATGTTTTCTCAACTAAAGAGGTTAAACCTCAACATGGCACTTCCTGAATTCTTAACAAATATGGAAATTCTAGTCAACTGTGCTCTTCCAAAGAAACGCTTTACTCCAAATGCCAGGGCAGAAAGCTTATGAGTGTTTTTTAAAAGGCCCAGCCATAGGATTATTGGAAAATATCAATATCCTTGGACGACACAATTTCACCACAGGAGTCACCTCAATCAAGAATGTAGTTAACTAATGATTCCCCCCATGAAAGGATTGACTGGTAATAACAGATAATGAAAACCAAACAAACCTTTCAATCCAAAACACCATCTAACAGTATACACTGAGGTGTTGAACCCTTTGCTATAAAGAAATCCCACTGAACAATGTAACGCTGCTTGTTTCCCTGTCGTCCATTCAATATGCCCCTGACACACTCCTGCTGGGTCTCCTTCCTGTGGCTGTAGCTGGCAGTCAACACCACACCAGTGGGCTTGGGTCTGCCAGCCTGCACCCAGCCCGGTGCTGGAGCATCCTTCACAGAGTCCTCGGCCATGTTGACTGGAGCAGGGCAGCCATACCCAGGCCCTACCTGCCAGGCCCTACCTGCCAGGCCCTACCTGCCAGGCCCTACTAGCCAGGCCCTACTAGCCAGGCCCTACCTACCTGCCAGGCCCTACCTACCTGGCAGGCCCTACCTGCCAGGCCCTGCCTGCCAGACCCTACCTGCCAGGCCCTACCTACCTGCCAGGCCCTACCTACCTGCCAGGCCCTACCTGCCAGGCCCTACCTGCCAGGCCCTGCCTGCCAGACCCTACTAGCCAGGCCCTGCCTGGGTCACACTGCCTGGGTGGCCGTCGCCACTGCAGACCCAGCCTCTGTCTCCCAGCAGTATTAGAAAATGATGACATGTTGATGTGTCACGTGCTCCAGGCAGTGAGGAGCAGGTCTATCGTTCCTGCCCAGACGCTCTGCCTAGACGCTCATGCCCAGACGCTCTGCCCTGTTGCTCTGCCCAGACGCTCTGCCCAGACGCTCTGCCCAGATGCTCTGCTAGGCCTTGGAGCTGGAGGTTAATTACCAGTGGTCATTGATATTACCATCTCACTCTTTGTGGCTCTGCACTGAGAACTGATTTTCATCCTAATTTTCATCCTGCTGTGACCTTGTTTGTACGAGTAGTTTGAAGTTTCATCATTTGGACTTAAAAGATGAAAAAGGTTGCATAACATTAAAGTCTGTTTTGGAGTAAAACTGTCAAGTTATAGTCAAAATGTCAACATCTTAAAAAGGTCTGATGTGCATCCGTAGGTATGGTTTATTTGAGAATTTGTTAAGGTTAGGTCTTGTGTGGGAAGTATTTTAATTAAGTGGTTGTGAAACAATCTTGATCTGAGGATGCAGAGTTTAGTTTTTACACCAGAAGATGAAGTGGTTTGACTGATGTCACTTCAAAATGGTCAGACTGATTCCAAATGCAATACTATTTTCTCACTCTCAGTCAATTATAATTCAAGATCAAATAAACTAAGGCAGAAGACTTGATGTGTATAATTACAAGATACACAGTCTGCCTGGACAGGATGAAGAAGAGACTGTGTTGTCGGTTGTAAATGCAGCAGCTCTCAGACGCCCCTGCTGGTCAGTCCAGGCGTTGGCTGTTGGATCGTGTGACTGGTGTGCCGATGGCCACAGTGTTCTGTTACCCAAGACAGTGTCTTCTTCACGTCCTACTCAAACTACGACAGCACCAGACACCTAAGAACAGACAATTAGGATCTGTCCCTCTGGCCTTTAATGAGCATTGGCCTTGGGTGTCCCCAACGTCACCTCAACAAAACAATGTGTCAGATGGCTGTCAGCTAGCTCTGCTTTATCTTCCTATTGGTTGATTAATTTTGAATGGTGACCCAGGAAGCTTGTATAAAACATGAGACACGATAGCTTGTCGTGACGCAGGGCGCTTGCAAACCCGCAGAACGGCTCATTTCTTGTGCGTCAACATCGGTGGACCCTGTGTGTTGGTCTGTATGTTGGCCCTGCCATGTGATAGGTCAGGCTATGTTTAGATGTCAGTGTTTGTCTGCAGATCATGATACCTTCACCTGTGACTAAAGACGAGCGAGACGAGAGAACAACCTAACACCTGGTCACTTCCTTACCCTGTGCAATTAGACGCGTCGACAGGTGCCACTCATGACGGTGACTTTGTGTGACACGAGGCAATGAGAAATGTTACCGTTGTAGATGGAAACATGCAAAACTCTCAATCCAACTAAGAGAGTAAGAGAATCAAAGGCCGGATTACTTTCGCTCAGAACGTAAAAACGCATGTCTGAAGCTGCAGGCTGAATCCATCCTGACGTGACTCCACACATGGTCTCTGTGTGTTTGTTTTAAGAAGCCTGGTCGGCTGTGTATGACAGCAGCAGTTCCATTGTGAGATTCTCTAGGCAGGCCCGATGCAGCTGTGTGTTTGCATTAGGGCTTTAGGCTCCAGTCACAGGGCCCGATGCAGAGCCCTCCCGGCCTGTCTGCCTTCGGATCCAACAGGCAGCTTTCGCCTCGTGGCCCTACATGTTCTCTCTACGTGTGGCTGTCTGGGCTGCCATGATCTTACTAAGATAACAACTGTCAGTAGAGACTAATTCCCTTCTCGCTGTGTCCCCCTCTCCACGTGCTGAATCAGACGGTCGCGTCCTGAGGGGTGGGGAGGGGTGCGTGGAAAAAAAGGAGGAGGGTGTTGAGAATGGGAGGGGAGGAGCGAGGGGGAGTTAGTGGGGGAGGAAGGAGACAGTGGAGTAATGAGATGAAGATGGAAAAAGAGAAAGGGAGAGGAAAGAGCTGACTTGTCTGACTCTCCCAGGGTTGTGACATCATTGTTTAGGTCTGACCTCTTGGGTAGAGTGATGTAGAAGATGAAAGAAACAAAGTGCATTTGATTGTTTAACGAGCTACTTACGTTTATTTCTCGAAAAGCGTGAAAAAGTATATACTCTTATATTACGTTTATTACTCAAAGTATAAGAATCTTGGTTTCTGTGTTATTTGTTGTGTGGAATGTTAGCGTTGAAGAAAAGTTAGACTTCAGATAGGACACCTTTGTTTAGTCTCCCTCATCCCTCCTCCCCCCCTCTTCCCCTTTCTGCCATTCCCCTTTCCTCCATCCCCTTTCCTCCATCCCTCCTCCCCCCCTCTTCCCCTCCCTGCCACTCCCCTCTCCCCCATCCCTCCTCCTCCTCTCTCCCCGTCCCTGGTTGCTCTCCTACCCTCTCCCCTTCCTCCTCCTCCCCTCTCTCCACTGAACATGCCCCACTCATCTAAGATCTAGCTTCAAGTTCCTACATATCGCCACCTACACATTTCCACCTGCACATCATCACCTGCACCCAGCCCATTCCCAGAAAATCCCTTCATAAATGTCTCATCCACTCCAGAATACACACTTACAGTAAACCCAGTCGCCCCCATAATACAAACACACTCACACACACATAGAAGTCCTGGTCTGAATAATCATATCCTGAATCTGTTTGATGCGGTTGCATCTGTTTAGTCATCCATGTTGAGCTACAACACCATCAGGCTTCCTAAAACTCTACACACACTCTCGTCACTGTATAAACAGAAGACCAAATGAGTAAGTGAGTTTATGTGTGAATATGTTAGTCAGCTCACCAGGTTTTGCAGTGTTTTAAACTGATCAGGATGTCCAGACTAGTTCGATTGCAAGAAAATAATGCTGACCTCTGACAATGACACTAAAAAACAACAGATGGAAACCAAGTCAATCATTTAACGTTATTAAACCTCCTTTAGTGGCAAATAATAAGCCACTGTAGACCATGCAGGGCAACATCTCAGAAGGTCTCATGGCACACGTGTGTCAAAGGGAAAGATTCCTCTCAAAGGGAATTTGGAAATAGCTTTGCTTGCATCAGCAGGGACGGAAGCATACGTTAACAAGTGACTCCCTAACTTGGTTTGTTTACACAGACGACACCCTGATTACGACCTCTCCCTCTCATTATACAAAATATGCAGGAGGAAAAAAATGTTTGGAATTGAAGTCAAACTGCAGACGAACGTAGGAGACACCCAGCGTGTCTGCTGGATGATAAGAGGCTAAACATAGAATTAGTGGGAATATTAATGACAGTAATGATTCACAAGAATGTGAGGAGGTGGGTGGTTCTGGAAGACCACTGTTATTGTTGGTGTGTCCGTTTTTTAGTTCAACACCAACGTTCAGAAATATCGGTAAGTCAGTAGTTGGAGCCACAGGAGTGTTCTGACCAGCTGCAAGATGTCTGTCTGTACAACATTCAATAACAAGACTAAAATGATAAGACTGTGCTGTTATCTGTGAGGGAGGACTTGGCAGTGAGTGAAGTGTGTTGCTCGCAGTTTATTCTAGGCTTTGACCTCAGGGTTGGGAACCAGGCTACCTGACCATGTCTGCGAGATCTGACTAATCTGACTGAATCTGAGTGGGAGGAAGGGATGAATGAGAAATCCAACCGTTTCATCAAAATCAAGAGCATTCATGTTTGACGTCTGTCAGGATATCCCAAGTGTCCCTACGTACTAGCACACACAGGAAGTGACACGTGGGAGTGGGGTAGGCTGGGAACCGTCCACTGTTTCCAACCTGGAGAAGTCAGAAACCAGGAAGGAACCCAACATACTCCGACTGTTCGACTGCACAGATGTGGAATGAGCTCAGCTGACCAAAACCCCAACTAAGGTCAAAAGGTTTGACCCAAGCTGTCCTGTGCTAGTTCTGTTGACACCATGCTAGTAAGTTGACACCACTTCAGGCTAAGTTATGAACAGTATAATCATATCAGGTTTATGGCCATCCCATAGCTACAGTTTCATCTTTATTTACTACCTGAGATCTGGTCTAACTTGACAGGGGCTGTATATTACGGAGACAGAAAAACAGGATAAAAACCCAGCAGATAGATCTTCATCCACCTGTTATTGGACAAAACTCAAAATCGTACAACAGCCGCATTCTTTGACAGCGAGCCGTTTGAAAACCAGGCTGGAAATTGTTGCGCTTTCTCATTCCTGGATTCTTGATAAAGCTGAAAAGTGATGCTTCTGTTTGCTGCTTTGTAAACATGACACGAAAAATTCCAATCATAACAGAACGTTGCTGGACCGAAGGGGAATGTGACTTTTTTATAAGGTTGCGATATATCATTTTTATAGTATCGTTAATATAGCATCTGCAAGAGCCTCTAACGTGTGAGGGTCTGATGAAGGGAGAGCACCAGGGAGAGATCCAGTCCTGGGTCATACAGCTCAAATCAAATCAACATTTATTTGTCCTTTTTACAAGCAATGTCACTGAGGACTCCTCGATCCTAACCCACTCTTTAACACAGGGATGTCCAATCTTGGTCCTCGAGGGCCACTGTTCTGAAAGATTTAGATGTTTCCCTGCTCCAGCACACCTGTTTCGAATGAAGGATCATTATCAGGCTTCCATGGAGCTTGATAACAACCCATTCATTAGAATCAGGTGTGCTGGAGCAGGGCAACATCTAAAACTTTCAAGTTAGTGGCCCTCGAGGACCAGGATTGGACACCCCTGCTCTAAGATGACGATGCTTTGACTCAACATCCATAACCTCCGTTTTGACTTTTGACTCTGAGTACAAACATCCATGTGGACTGAATATTTCAGGGAAGATTTCAATCAGCTCTTTTGTTCCATGTGGGAACGTCTTAGAGGCTTGTACCATTGCTGTTTAGCGTTTGAGGATTGAGGAGTAACTGCAAATGAAGAAAATCATATTTATCTTATTTATATGATGGGTTGTCATGTCGATACGGGCTAAAGTTTCACCTGAAAAGGTTAAAAGTGAACCTAGGTATTCATTTGACATTTTAAATGTTAACATATCATAAACAGTAGCTACTGTGGAGGCCTGTTCAAAAACCCAGAGATGTTGCCTACCACACGGACAAAGCAGATATTTGTTGGCTTGGATGGAAAGAGAATCTTTTCCGCTCCTGTCCTGTACACTTGGCAGGCAGAACAAAAACCAGAGCAGGTGGACTGTGTTGATACTGCCATCGCTCGCGCAGCAGAGATGGAGATAGCTTTCAAGTTTTCAGGTCAACATATTAATATAGGTCTCAAGTACGTTCTTAAAGACAGATGAGAATTATGAGGATCATCGGGTCTGGCACGACTCGTAGGGAAACACAGCTCCCTCGTGGTCAGAGGGTTGTAAAAGGACATCTAGAAGGAGCCAACTAGAAGGTGAGTCAGAAACCTTTCTATGCAGCACATCTGGTGGTTTTGGAGACCCAGATATGATGTGATCTCCTCCAGACTTCTGGCTCTGGTTCACATGTCATCAGGCTTCAAAGTACACCGCTGTGCCTTCGTTTCAGAGTTTCAACCGTGTCGAATTTGTTAGAAAAGCAGTGTGCTGATCGCACCAACACAGCACTGCTGCCTTGTGAGTCCAGTGTGTACCATCACGCAACACATCTGCTTGTATTGCTGGAAAAGCATCTCCTGTGAGCTCTGAGAAACAGGGAGAAGTTCAGTGGAGAAGAACAGAAAACTATTCTCAAACACACTTTTTTGTTTTAATATTAAATCACATACACAAACAAAGAATCTCTGCAAATACGTTTTACATGATACTTTTCTTAGAGGTCGCTTGCTTTTCTTTTCATACTTTTTTTTTTTCTCCTCGATCCGGTGATGAACTGGAAGTTTCTGACTAGAGTTCTTCCCTGAAGATGACTGATTACATGCACTTAATCAACCCAGGAAAATGAGTTCCAAACCTTTCCTCAACTTGGCCAAGTGACACTTGCAGGCTAAAGCCAAACAGATGGTTTCACAGGTAAGACAGAGCTTTGGGACGGAGAGATGACAGGAAATCGAGAGCAAATCCCAGTGTTTTCCTACAGTCTCCCATGTGAAGTCAACCACTCAGAATAATCGGAGGAAAAATGATCTCAAATGTAATTTTTCAAAAGCTTGTCATTTTACTGGATTCAGTCTTTCCAAGTTGGATTGTTTTTAGATACATATGCTTGGAAATAAGCTCTTCCAAAAACTTGCTTTTAACTTGACATGCCGAGGATGTACTTGGCGCTGCCATCCATTATTGTAGATGCGGATAAACAAACAGTGTGTCAAAGTGTACAATACCTTTCTGCAAGTTATAGGAGTGTCATTATGCTTCGACACATCCCTGTGCTAAAACATACAGTAATGGTACTTTGTATTACAGTTTATTGAACATATTTCAGCGAGTTGACATGTGACATCGAGGCAGGGATTTGTGAAATACTGCTACTGGGTTGTAAGGCATTGACATTAAATTCGCTTTCCCAGTAAACTTCTGATGTAGATGTGTGCCACTTCTTCATCCAAAGCCAATTTTTAAAAAAGGATCTTGGAGTAGATTCAAGTCTCAAGCACTTACTTTTAGTGTTTAAGTGAGCTTTTATTTATTGGGCAAGACCCTCGCACACATACTATATACAGTCCAATCCATATTCTCCATCCTCCTCCATCTCCTTTTCCTCTCTTTGGAACCCCAGACTGATGTTTTGACTGGCCAGCGCCCTGGTCTTTCTCCTGAGGTTTGGACACAGTCAATCACCAGGCTTTGAGTTGTTCTTAAAAAGACCGTTATTTTTAAGGTCTTTATTATATTACCTCCACTGACCGGCAATCCTATTGATCCTGCTGGCTGTCTGCGCATTTTGCCAAAAGCACACAGCCCATGCAGTCTTCCCTTCCACTGCCCTCTCTCCTTGCCTGTCACACCCTTCCTTCTCTGACATATTTAGCTTAGTAATTAAGAAATCCCAAGCAAGCAGGCAGGTTCTAAGATGAAAGCTATGATGTGTGCGATGTTTGAGCCAGGGCCTGTTGCATGAGAGGCTGAGAGCAGAGCTGGCAGAGGAGAAAGCAGTAGAGGAAGGGCATGTTCCTCATGGTGATCCAGGCATCTGAGGACCCAGACCAAGGTGAGCTGCAGCTTTCTTCCATGCAGGGAATGTGTAATCATTTGAAAGTGGATCATGTTGAAGTAGGGACGCCAATGGAACCACACCTTATCAAAACAAAGTCCCCCATTTAGACACTGGCGCTGAAACACAGACCTTTCAGATCAAGGGGAGTTTTGAAGTTTAAATTTCCTGTAGGACAATGTTGGTGAAACAGATGAAAACGTGGATGGGGAGAGAGGCGAATGGTAAAATTTTTTGTTCGATAGTAAAATAAATTTAAGACCCCTGACATTAAACCTTAATAATACCAAGAAAGAAAATTAAGGTCCCATTTAGTTTCCAGTTCTGGGTCTAAGTAATAATAAAACATGATGTCAATTTAAGTAGGACAAGTTGAAGAACAGAGGATGTAGTGTGAAATGTAAGGACTGTCAAGGTCTGCCACATTTCTGAGCAACAAGGAGGAGGAGGTGAGGAAAGGATGAGAGGGTGTGTTTACTGTCTCGTATGGATGAAGAGGAAACATGCTCGGTGTTTATCTGGGCACTGCACAGCCCGACACTTTCATCCAGAACGTTTTAACTTCCTATCCAATCCCTTTTTTCCCCTGGACTGGACATTCTGGAAAGAACAGCATTAGGTTGCTCCAGAGTGCTAATATGAGCATGCTGTTGTAATCTATTAACAGACAAATATGTCTTGTGCCTAAGTGGTCATTCATATTTAAACATCGAATAATAAATATGCTGTGAGCAGGCTGGACTGCAGAGACAAAGGACATGGTTAAATTTAACATGGGGCAGTCACATTTTTTGTATATTTCAACGAATTCAAATCCCCATTTAGAATAGTTTTAAAACCTTTGGCTTATTTCTATGATTAGTGGTGTGGTTGAGCTGCCTTTAAACTGCTATAATCAGCCACTCAGCTCTTGCCAATCCAGACAGAGTTCATACAATACTTCCATGTAATGCATCCAACCGGCCACCATGAAGGGAAACACGCACTAACAGCAGCTCACGGACATCCTCTATAACTATAGAGGTGTGATCTGGTTGCTCCAGAGAGGGCAAGAGGAGACAGCCTGTCCAAATCTAGCCATTTTGTACGTGTGACAATACCAGAATTGAACTTAAACAAATGCAAATCCCACTTGAAAAAACGTCCACTCGGTTGAAAGAGTCATACCCAAACATTATTGGAAAACATTACCTACTGCATAGGCTTTGGACCAAATATGTAGTTAAAGGAAAGTGCATCTGAATGGTTTTGAATATGGTGCCCTCTGAACACAACAGGGGACAGGAAACAGTCCACAGGAAGATTCCACCTGAGAAACGACTCCTTCTTACTCACTCTTACAACCAACATCTACCATCCAGTAGGTTCGAACCAAAAACAACATGCTGAAGGCCTGGATGTTAGGCTTCCCTCTTTCCCAATCTGCATCCCCTGACGTTGTATTCATCTGCTGTAATAATACTCCCTCTCACCCCAACACATCTCTTCATATCCCAACTTCAAAATAAACCCCTTGATGCTGCATTAGCTGAAACTGACCGAGTCAGTGTGCAGAACTGATCTCGGATTTATCACGCTCGGTTTGACGTGAACATCCTCGTGAATCGGCCTCCTCTCAGGCTCGTACCTACCGTGTGATCTTCCTCGCCAAAACTACCGCACAGACTTCAACTCGGGGTTCACTGTCAAGATGTTTCCAGTGTGACTGGAGTTTGGGCCACAATCTCGTATCTCCTCTGGGCACCAGGCTGGGAAGCAGAGAGCTGTCTCGGCAGGGTGCAGGACGCGGCCACACCTGGCCTCTCTGATCATCAAGTCATCGTCTGGGTGTGGTGGGGAAGTCCATCTCTGTTACCCGCCTGCTCTGAGGAGATGACAGCTACAGTCACCGCAGCAGTGAGACGGCATATTAGTCATGTGAGCTGAGGGCTGCCTGTTCTTAAGGAATCTGTCACTGCCCAATCTGAGACCTTGATAATGCAGCTCAGTAGAAATTCACAGACATTTGAAGGTTAAACATTTACACGAGAATGACATAAAATATCGAAGTCAAGGTGAATTTGATCAAGGGGCAGGTGTGGTGTTCAGCAAGTTGGCCAGCATCCAAGGCAAACACGCTTCACCCTATTTCTAGTGGCCTCTCTCTGGTAGACGGTCCCATGTCGCTAGAAACCCTGGGATTGTATTAGCATCAGCAAGCAGAGGAATATTAGTTATGGCAGAGACGTATGAAGAACCCAGTGTGCTGAGAGCACAGTACACTTCAAAGGCAGGACTGGCATGGGTGCAGAGTGGATGTCTGATTGGTAATAGTTTGCACATTGCCTGAATGGGTCCGCTGGGCAAAAAGAAAGAAGGGGACAGATCTTTGATCTTAGCGTGACAAAAACATCATGTTCTGTGACAAAAGGGACAGTTCTATGATAAAAGTGGTAGACATTATGGAAAAGTTTACCTCTGAGTTGAATGTGACAACATAGAATGCAGATACACAAACATTTTAAATAATTAATTTTGCTAACCATATCTCTGTGGTTATAGTATTGGCTCAAATTTACCAGTATACATTCACACATTCCATATTTTCAACTCAAAATATCCAAGTAACAAAAAATGATCATGCTAAACCACAGATTAATGTACCACTAGCCATCCAAGTCAATCCACCAAAACATTTGATTTAAATCGGCATTCATGGCTTTCAGCTATTGTTCTCTGCCATAGTGGATGACATCAGAGTCCAGTGTGATTGTATATCTTGTATTGCACCATTTAGAGGGGTGGCCTTTAGAGCCATTTGCTAACAGCCATTACCTACACAAAAGGACCATTACCTGCTAATGGAGACAGGATCCAGAACTATAGGAACGTGGAAAGAGAGCTATTCATGAATCTGGCTCAACATCTTACAGCTAGCTCATTCTACTACAGGCTAGCCAGCTAAGAATCACCACGCTAGGCCTTGGGTTAATTAAATTTTTTGTTACCCTCCCTACGTCGTAAAACGGTGCATTATGTGTGCATTTCTCAAACCATCTGCAGATCCTCTTCTAAGTTTGATTTTTTTTTGGAGTGGACCTTTTATGTTAAGTGTACTTTTCTGTCAAACAACTATTGCAGGGTGTGCTTCAACAGCCTCAAACATTCGTTCCAGGACTGTAAAGATAAATATGATTCATTGATCTCCTAATGAATGTGGACCTCGCATGTAGATGAACAATGGGAGAGCCGTTCCATCTAAGAGCCAATGTCCCTCGGCTCAGTTCACCGTGCAGACGCATGAAATCGAACTGGAACACGTGTCCTCACTCTTTCTCTCACTCTCTCTCTCAACCTCTCAGGAGCACGAAGGCAGGCGCTCCCAGACACACCCTTTCTGCACACACGTATCATCACACAAACTCATTTCCCTTACAACATGAGGTCGAGTCCTGTAGTCACGTGTGTCTGAGATGGTGAGCTATCCTCGTTCCCCAGTGCTCCCGGACCGACCGAGGCCCCGCGCTGAAGGGATGTCAGGAGGTGGAGGCGAGGGGAGGCGGGTGGAGGAGGGTGGAGGGGGTGGTGGACTGTCGTATTTTACTTCCGACTGGCTTCTCTTCTCACAGCTGGCCAGCGCTCCCCTCCTCCCTGAGCAGGGCCACGGCCACACCAGGCACCTGCGGCTGACAGCTGGACTGTGTGTTACGACAGGGCTGGGAGCGAGGCTGCTCACTTACGTGGTGCTGCTCCCACAGAGAGGGAAGGAGGAGGAGGAGGGGAGGAGGAGGAGGGGAGGGGAGAGAGAGAGTGAGAGTGAAAGAGATATAGACAAAGAAACAAAGAGAGACACAAGTAAAGGAAAGAAAAACAGAGAGAGGGGGATAAAGACAGACAGAGAACAAAGAGGCTCAGAGGAAATACATTTACTTACTGTGGTTAATTTATTGTTTGAGTCTTACATGGAATTCATTCTCGATTATCTTCATGAACACGATTCAGTGAGACAGTTGCAGTTCTTAAATAGCAGTTTGATGGTCTCCAACATCAAAATATGGTTGTTTTGTATCCTTCATGTCAAACATAATCATGCAATTTGTATGATAAAAATGCTTTTTTTTTCTTCAAAGTGTTTCAGTGAGGTCACTTGGTGAAGGGTGAGGAACCGTCAATATAAAACACATGGATTGGGCTTTGGGGAGCAATAAGTGTTTGCTAGAGTTAATAAATATATGACAGCAGTTTAGGTTCTGGCGCTCATAACATATATTAACTCCAGAGTCCCACCTAGAAAAGATCAGATTTTGTCTAATTTTACATGATTCATGCATCGGTTTATGAGTGTCAATGGCACTTAGAGTAAACTTTATTTGAAAAGGAGTAATGGTGTTCCTCATTTATTGCCTGAGTGAATTTGAAATATAAAACGCCTGAACTCCAGCTAGCCTTTCAGAGCTAATCATTTCTGCCGTCAGCAGACCTGATTGTCCTCCAACATCCCTGTGATCCTCTTATTCAAGCCTAAATTACAACCAAGTTCAGGTATTTCAGCACATAGGAGACTGGCCAGCTGTCTACCAGATCCAGACTCAGTGTAAACACACGGACTGTCCTATGGTTTAGAACCAATACAGGCATTATTATGACACTTGTGTCCTACGCAAACCACAGGTCACTTCCTGCTCTGAAGCTTAGCTTTCTCTTCCTGACTCCCATGGAGAGTTCTCCAAAGAGCTTCCTGATCTTTCTTAGTCCTCCAGCGCCTCCATTCCTTCAGCAGTTCTGCGGTTTCAGATGGCTGTCAGTAAACGTAACACAAGTGTTTTGTGGTAAATTAAAATAATATTTGAAGAGTACTCAAGGTTTTTTTAATGCGAAGACGTATGATATGCGTCAGTTACAGCTCAATTTAATTGGAATGCTTGTTTGCCTTTTCTGGTAACACAAAATAGTTTTTGATGGAAATCGTATTTGTTTTGTTTTTTAAGAAATCATTTTTGATAGCCAAAACTTTTTGGGGGGTTTCACTGGACTTATTGTATAAATCTGAGCTCTTTGCTGTAGTGTGTCAGCTGTTGGCTGGCGGCAGGACTGCAAGGGTTAAGGAAGGCTCAGGGATTTGCAGTGTCCCAAGCAGAGCTGTTAAAACAGCAGCATAGGGGTGAGATTAAAGAGAGAAGTGAGAACACGTTGTCATTAGTAAGATTCTGGCTTCTTTTCCTGTATCGATGCAATCTAGCCATAAACACAGCTGCTGTCAAAAAAATTTCCCTCTCACTAAACACAAGCTGCCACTGTTAACTGAACTTGGTGACGACCGGACCCATCTAGGAATCAGAACTCTGTGGTCAGAGTGAGAACGATAACTATCTTTGGGTTTTGGTATAATCTGGTCTGGACTGACTTTTGAGTTTGAGGCAATGGGTTTAGCTGGTTGGTGCCAACAGACAGACAGACAGACAGACAGACAGACAGACAGACAGACAGACAGACAGACAGACAGACAGACAGACAGACAGAGACACTCAGGCCATGAGGGAGTCTGCAAGTGAAATATTCATATTCTCCCTGCTCCCTCAGTGTGCCACCTAAATCAAACCATGGGCCATCTGGCACTAAGGCATAGCATGCTGTTGAGTGAACAGCAAAAGCCATTAGGCAGAAAAAGGATGCCATTTTGAAGAGCGAGCAAAAACGATAGAGAGAGAGAGTCAGAGAGAGAGAGAGAGAGAGAGAGAGAAAGAAAGAAAGCGAGAAAATTGGAGAGAGAGCGAGAGAAAGAGTGAGAGGAAAAGTAGGGCCCTGAAAATTTAAAGAGGCTCTGACTACTTTCTACTCTGGCGTCTCCCAGGACTGAGTGCTTCAGATCACGGCTGGAGAACTTCTCAGCAGGAACTGAATGACATCATCCCACTCGTAGCGTTGTTTGGTTGGTTAATGAGACTATTGTCTGTCTGTGTTTCAAGTTTGAGGTGTCAGACATAAGTACGAGACCCACAGTTCACAGTTGTTAGATTATTCTCACACCAGTCCCACAGGGTTTCTCGCTTGTTTCCTCAGTACTAGCACCTCATGCCTTGCCTGTAGAAGTACTGCCCTTGTTTGCACTCAGTGCCTGACTCAAACAACACTTGACAAGATTTAGTTTACAAAGATTCAACACAATGCATTACAGAAAATACAATCATGACATGGTTGTCTTCCAATGTCCACAATATGGTCAAGAGCTGGATTAACTTTATATTAGCAGAAATCCACATTATTATACAGGAATTCAATGTGTGTTCGCACAAGGCTAATCCACATATCAAGGCAAAGTCGGTGCTTACCACTGAATCTACAAACATGAACCTCTCATAGAAAGGGTTTGGGTACAATCAGGGTATTAGTTCTAAGCATTGGATCAAAAGGGATTGTGGGATCAGAATCCAGAGCTGTGGACTTGAAAGAAAAGGCCGTTCCAGAATGTTCTGGTGGTAAGATTCCAGCGGTCAAACTCCACAGAATAGTGCAGACAGGAACATGGGAATTTGCTTGAGCCTTTGAAACCCCCCCAAAACAGCTCTGATAGTCTAGAGTTAAGACAAGAGTTTTAATCAAAGGAATTTATGAAGCGTTGTGATGCCTCCTCTCCATACCAATAGAGCATACCTGGTCCCAATGATAGGAAGTAACAAACTACAACTACTACTTTTCTACTGTACTTAAGAAGATTTGTCTGGTATCAGTACTTTACTTAACTTTTTCAGGAGGGGTAGAAAAAGTATTTTTTCAAACACCATAGCAGAGATAGCCTCACAGCAGCAATGAAAAGCTTAAGTTTTGTCAACAAAGCTAAAAGAAAAGTATTTTAAGCTTGATAATGTACTAGTATTTGTTACCTTGTAAAGTACATTTGTGTTGGTGGATTCCAAATTGCTTTTTTCCCCAAACCTTTTTGCTTGCTCCGTAACCCTACACCTGATATTCACATTTTAAAATGGCAGAGCTGGCAACAACAGATAACCTTCCACTCCTGTCGAGCCACACCACAAACCACACACTGCAAGCTTTCAGAAACACCTACCCCCTGTGCCTTCCAGCCAACCAAACATCAACATCACCCCACCCCCCGCCTCTGCAAAACAATATGAGCAATTACACCAAACCCCATTATGTGGCTCTGGAGTAATTTACAACCGTCAGATAGCTGCTCAGCCTCCGCACTAATCTCAGCCCAGAATCACACAGGCATTCAAGCCCTCATAGCCCCTATTATTGTCAGCTGCTAAAATAAAATAATGTATATAGTGTTTCACCACCACCGAGTCTATTGTGTGCTGAGATGAGTATCTGACTAGCCCTAGGTAATCTTAGCTCTGAATTAGTACTGTTCATAAAGTCAAGGGCTTAGAGGCGAGGGGTTCGTCAGAGGGTCAAAGCCTAAAGACCCCAACGCATTTTTCATTCATCAGTTTTATTGCAGGTCCCAACCCATTTGACTCCCAGTCGGACCCCTCTGGAATGATCTTGTGTTCATGTGAGGGCTTTGTTGAGTGATGTGAACGCAGGAAGCAGCAGGGGATACGACGCAGTCTAACCAGGACTGCTGCGGGAGTCAGAGCTCGCTGCTGACCTGCGCACGGTCCTGGGAAACCAGCTCCAGTGGACACCTTCTCCCTCACATTCCTCCGGCGCTCTCCCTCCTGGACGGGCTCGCACAGCGTTAAGCACAGAAGCGTTCAGCCCCAAACGTTAGACTCCTGGACCCAACGTTTGACACGTTGCTCTTCTGTTCTATTGTGTCACTCCACTGCCACACATTCTCCTCTACAGTCCTCCAACAGAGAAGAGGAGGATCATGGGTGTATGAAGAGAAACCTTTCAAGTGTCACTTTCAGGGTCAGAGATATTGTCAAGCTTCGAGTTTCATGTTTCCCACTTAAATTGAGTGTTTGTCATTAATATTGATATATAGTAGTTGAGAGTAACTTTCGACTGTAAAATTATATATGTAGGCCTGAGCTGAAAAAGGTCATCTCATAGTTGAACCAATGCTTTGGGAGATCAGTGCAAATGGTCTGAATGAAAACAAGGCGGGGGCTGTTGGCAACTCTGATTGTAGTGCCAGGGGATATCCGACCATGAAGTTAGCACTGTGTGTTGCAGTCTCCCTTCCTCTTTCTTTTCTTCTCCTCACTCCGTCCCCACCTCCTTCCCTGAACTTCCATGTAATGGAAACACTGCGGTCTGGAGTGGAAGGAGCAGAACAAAGGAGAGGAGTTACAGTTCGGGGAGCTGACTCTTGGATGGCTTCCCCTCTCGTCTCTCTTTTTCCTGCACTGCTCACCTCTCCTCTTTCTCTTTCCTCACCTCCTTTATCCACTCCTTCTTCTCCTCTCCTCCCCTGTCCTCACCTCTCATTTCTACTTCCATCACCTCACATCTCCTCTTTCCCCCTCCTCTCTTCTCCTCTCTCAGCATGAGGTAGAGCGAGGAAGCAGCAGACACAGTCCAAGATGACAGCCCTCCGCATCACACTCCTTGTTCAGTGCTGCTAGCAGACGTCTGATCTTGCTGGCTGGATGTTCAGGCCAACCCCTAGTCTAGGCAGTCTTCAGGGTAGGCCATCCTACCCTGAAGCCATCATGATTACAAACAATGTCAAAAAGAACAGCATTCTCTGAATCTTCCCCAGGTCTCTTGCTCTGCATTCCAGTTTCTAGATGTCAGCTAGGTTGGGCTGCACAGGAATACTTTTGGATGTTCTAGTGGCTGTGCTTGAATGTTCAGGTTTGTGTGTAGAAAAACGTGGTTAGTCTGGGATTAAACTTTCTGCCTCCGATCACAGATCTCTCAACATAACCAGTCGAGCTGTCATAGTAGCTACAGTGTGTCTTGTTCAGATGGGTCAGCCTTGCTGAAGACAGAGGCTGAACTGCATTTCAGGGAGATCATTCCCAAATTCATACTTCATCTCTCCAGAGCAGCTTTGTAAGGAGATGGACTTACACGGATGGGAGTAAAATAAATTCACTTAGGATCCTTAATACCTCTGATTTACAATGGCCCAGGACAGTCTAAGACATCCTGTAATTTCATTTTTCATAGTCTGGACAGCTTATTCAGACAAAAAAGTAAGAAAAATAAAAGTTTTGGCAGATTGCTGCCATGTCCATATAACTCGTGCAACCAGATTTCTTCTCACACAATCGTAAACTAAATCTGAGAGTTGACAGATGTTTTAAAATATGTAGGATGTTCTTCATCAGAAAATCGTTTTTTTTTGTTTTTGAATTGAGAACATAGAATGTATGTTACTGTGCCTTACTGCTTGAACTATCCATAAAAGTCAGGAACTAGTTTATCAGTCAACATCTCCACACTATCATGTAAAAGCCACAACCCAGCAGTTTATCACAGCACCTGAAGTCCTGAACACCACAAGCCTGGTGTTTTCTTTCCCAGGACGTTCCCTTCCTCCACCCTGTGTCTCCATGTCCACAGTCCTGACAGAGAACTCCCATCTAAAGCCTTAAAAGACGAGGGACATCAAAGCAGCTCCCTGAGAGACCAAGGCTTTCCAAAACAAACACAGGAGGTGGGAACCAGGGACTGGTCATCCTGGTGTGTTTGTCTTTCAGCTGTTCAGCCAGCAGGCACATGGCGGCAGACGTCCCGATGACGTCATGAGGGGGTGAGAGAAGGGTGAGTCTCCCCTGAGGGACACGCCTACTTCCTGGGTTCCACGGGTCACCAGGGGCCCGCGAGTGATGTCACTGAATCACGTTTAAGTCTCTCCGTCTCAGAGTCCCTCGATACTTCGTAGGACCGATTTCGGTTAGCGAGGAGAGGTTCTCTCCATCTTGATTGCTCCACCCTCACAAACTCGGTTTATCACCTGTCAGTCACACATTATTGTCTTTGGATGATGAATGTACAGTGTGAGTCTGGTCATTTTACGGCATACTCAGCTGAGATCTTCTCGGTGGTTGGTGCCTGAACATGGACTGTTTCAGCAGCTCAATGTGTTTGAGTGAGTCATTCTTACAGCATCATTAGGATCAGTTCAACATCATTGAAAAATAAGAAGTGGTTGCATTCAATCATCATCAAATTGCAGGCTGCTGACAAAAGCATGCGAAAGAAGTTAGTTCAAGCAAATATTGCAAAGATTTACTGTCAGTGACTGCACTGTGCTTTTCTACAGTCACTAACTGTAAATACAGATTTAATCTGACTCACGTTTACTTCATTGTAAACCCTGGGCCTTGGTTTAATTAGACGCGTTTGTAAACTTTTGGATAGTAGTCACACGTTCCTTTAATGTAAAGGGGTTTTTTAAAATCAACATCCCTGCCTTGGATTCCAAAACAGTGAAACCTTCACTTGGTGTTCTACAAACGGTGAACACCCTGAGAACCTCTGCAAAAACAAGACAAACAGACTGTATGATGTCTACTGTTATGGATAATACATTTACAGCCTGGCGGTCATCCACTCACCAAGAGGGGGAAAGGAAGAAAAGTTGAGATTTCTCCAGGAGATGGTGGGATACTGGTCCCCAAAGACCTTTGATGGAAATGTATTTCGGCGCAGCTTTGAGGGACTTACTGTAAGATTGCAGCTCTGGGATGCATCATTTTCACACATGCTTCCCTGCTGTCTGTGTGGAAGCACTTGTAGCTCTCTCTCTCTCTGTCACCCGGGTCACAGGCCTGGGAAAGAGGGCAAGGCTCAGCAGAAGCTCCTCTGGCACAGCGTTGAGGCTGTGCAGGAAGGGAAACATTTGTTTGGTCCTTGGACCTGTTTTTGATTTTAGTTACATGACAGAGGTGTCCAAAAGGTCATGAGTTGCCAGTTAAAACACAGGAATCCTGCCAGCGACAGCCAGTTTTACTCATTATGTTGCCATACCTCTGCTGATAAACCACTGCCACAAACATTGTTGTGGTCATCTATAGATGACACAGGAGGGTGTAAAAGACATTGCTCAGGATGTGTGCACCTTGAAGGCTACAAGGTTTGTAAAGTCCTCTCTAATCTGGGTCCAAAAACGTTAAAATAGGGTGGGAACTGTCTGTCTAAGCCGATGTCTAACCCCACACCCTCAAAGTAGTTGTAAAATGTTTATTACTATAGCCTACATTAAATATCGAATCTATATGTCATCGTGAAGGCATTGGCACAATCACTTCTAAGAAAGAAAAACAATAGCAATAGCAACTTGGTGTCTCTTTTAACAGCATGGATCATATTGTGTCTACTAATGGAAAGCATCGGTTTTGAGGCCGACAATTTCCAATGATTTGGAAACACTTCAGTAAAAAAAAAGACTTCAATCTGAAGGGAGTTCCACTGTTTTTCTATGGTCTTACAGTTTGTGGTGTCTAAGCTGACAGCTCACCCTCAGGGTTTTCCAATGTCCGTCAAACTGGATCACCCCACACCACTGGCATGTCCGGAATCACGAGTGGGCGTGCCCCTGGCTCAGTCCCCTGCACGCTGTCACCATGTCAGACTAATTAAATGTGCGCTCACTGAAATAAATGAACGGGTTGGATTTCACAGAGGAAAGGTCTACCGTAGCTGCTTTTTGGATACCTCCTTCGCACACTGAGGATCTCACAGCTTCACAAAATTCACCCTGGAAGTTCAAAGTTGGAACACACACACAAATGCAGACTTTTCTTGGAGCGGTGGTCTCTTTCATCTTCCCTGGAGAACAGCACTGTAATGTAACGTCAGACAGGGTCTACTTCAACTACCCTGGAGAACAGTGCTGTAATGTAACGTCAGACAGGGCCTACCTCAGCTACTCTGGAGAACAGAGCTGTAATGTAACGTCAGACAGGGCCTACCTCAGCTACTCTGGAGAACAGAGCTGTAACGTAACATCAGACAGGGTCTACTTCAACTACCCTGGAGAACAGTGCTGTAACGTAACGTCAGACAGGGCCTACTTCAACTACTCTGGAGAACAGTGCTGTAACGTAACATCAGACAGGGCCTACTTCAACTACCCTGGAGAACAGAGCTGTAACGTAACATCAGACAGGGTCTACTTCAACTACCCTGGAGAACAGTGCTGTAACGTAATGTTAAACAGGGCCGCTCCCGATGGCTCACAGGACACTTTCTTGTCCTATGTAGGCTGAGACCTTCTAACAGCAGCCTGGGTTTGAATACAGCATGTCATACCTCTCTCTCTTGCTCTCTCTCTCTCCCTGCCTGCCTTTCCTATCACACTTCACTTATAATTCTGTCTCAGAAAACAAGGAAATGCCAGAAGATATAAAAAAGAGAGACACATCTAACAACTGTTAGCCTTTCCTCCAGCTTCTTCTAGAACACCACCCGGGAAGGATGAACGTGTAACCCATGCCACGCCCCGCCCAAGGGGTCAGTTAGGGTTAGGTCCCTATTAGCACATCAGACAGTTTCCCTGTGTGTTTGTATCTATGTTTTTGGTGTGATAAATCTTTTCTCTGCAGAGACAGCCATTTAGCATGTGGCTTGTTACAAAAAAAGAAGACCTTGTGATTTATATTGCAAGTCTTGGAATACACAGAAGCAGCTTGGCCATGTCGCAACAGGGTAAAGAGCTCATGCCAAATTAATCCATAAATTCACCACTACTTTGTTTTCATTTTAAAACATAATTTTACACTGACGTAGATTGAAAATCTATTCCACATGGGCACGTGCAGCACAACATCAAGTTAATCTGAACATAAATAATGAGAGGTTCCTCAGTTTTGAGCAAAGATAAAAGATGTCAGTGCTCATATCCTTATAAACTTGCTCACTAACCTAACTTGGAGGAAGAGATCTAACAAAGTGCGTTATTCAGTCTTAATGTTTAGTCAAGGCTTTTTTCATTTAGCTACTTCTTTGAATAAGTGTTTTTTTCAAAGGGGAAACTAAAGTGAAACCAGATTGACTAAATCAATGAACTTCCCTACAATGGCCCAGTTTTAGAGACACCTGTCGTTTCACAAAGGATCAAATCAATCTGGTTGAAGTTAAACGCTGGGACCAGTGTCTACTTAACGAATTGCTCCATTTTGTAGGGTGACACTTTCTCTGGTTCAGCTGTATAATGTGTAGAAGCACAGTGACTACACTGTGTCGAATCCAAACGCAACGACTTCCATGTGTGTCTGCGTATCATGACAGCACATGAATCGCCAGAATAGAGGCACCTCTTTGAAGCTCGGCGTTCAACGAAAGTTGAAAAAGGCCAAGTTGCATCAGAGGAACAGGTTGACGTATAAACCACAGCTAGGCTCAGTTACAGAGAGAAGCTTTATTGACCAAAATCCTCTGAATACGCCCAAGTAGCCAAAATGCAAATGCTTTACTCATTCCAAATGTATTACATGTTTCAGCCTCTGATGGTTTCTACCTTCTACCTTATCCATCCACATGATTCCCATTTTCAGACAGTCTATGCTTGTCAGTCTCCTGCAGGGCTGCTGGTTAGCAAACTGATTGATCTCCAGATGATGAAGCGTTTGGCTCAGCAGACGGAAGGTGAATCTCAGACACCCACATATGTAGGAGATCCCTGCATGTAGCGTGGATGTGATCCGGCTGTTAGGTTGGAGAAACTGCCCCACTTCCACAAACCAATTTGCACAGGGTTCCAGACCAGGACTAACCCTGCCACACCACAACCTCAGATCACTACAAACCAGTTCTAACCTGACCACCACAATTTAATCTAGACCACTGCAGACCGGTTCTAACCTGACCACCACAATTTCATCTAGACCACTGCAGACCAGTTCTAACCCTGCCACACCACAACTTCATCTGGACTACTTCTGATGAGATCAGCATCAGGTCCTAGGCTGAGAAGGGAGGTGATTGCATGATCTACCCCCTCGCCCTCTCTCTTGTACTCCATTCCTCAAACGGAGAAAAAGGCTGTCTCCTTTGCCAGGATGGATGTTCGGGGTTGGAGAGGGGGAGAGGGGACCCGCATGGTCTTTCCCATACGTCTTTCTCGTTGATGGAGAGTTGCTGGAGCAGAGCACAGAGCCCTGTCGGTAATCATCCCCCTGACAGGCCTAAGAGCTTTCAGGTGGGAGTGAAGTGTGAGGACCTGTGGTCAAGTGGAAAGGCTGTGCTCTTTGTACACCGCAGCTGCATGGCTCCCTGGGATCGTAACAATATGCTTGGGTATCTCAGTGGATAGCTGTGCAGAGGCACTGAACAGTAGACTCGTGTACAGTATGATAGCAAAACATGAGACAGGTTGTTATGTAAACTGACAATGTGTAGCAACTCTGGAGGACTTGGTGTTTAGAGTAGACTTCGATTATTTTTTTATATTATTGGTTTAGACAGGGCAGGAACAGACCATTCCGGTGTAGCTGAACTCGCTACAAATAAACTAGAAACAAAGACATTTGTTGGTAGTTTTGCTTTGACCTCCAAATTTTTTTGGGATTTGTGCAGAAACCTCAAGAAGCTTTTCATGCACAAACTGCTCATGGACTAAAGTCATGATTCGTCGACGCTATGAAAAATCTATGACACGATTTAAACACATGCAGGCTAACGCTATTTTTACGTCTCTCTTTCTTGTGGTTACAATTGTTTATAGATTGTGTCGTTCTAATTTTTGGTTTTGTAAGTCAAAATAAATATGTAATAAAATCTATACCAAGGTCTTTATAGAACATCGGCGAACACAGAGGCTTCGTTTTGTTTCATTGACTGCTCAACACTCGGGATTGAGAGATTAGACACATGAACATAATCGACTATTTGAAAGTAAACTTTTCCAGGATGAATAATAACAAACAGTCAAAGCACTGTACAACTGTACAAACTACAAGGGTTAACATACTTGACGTTAGTTTTCATACTATGTACTCATAAAGCTGGATGCTGTAGACATATGGTTCCACTTTTTCCTCACTGTGAGGGTTGGAGCAATAGTTATTTCTTAGTGGTTGCTATATGGTTGTTATGCAGTCTAAATAAATAGGCACATGTGTATAGTTCAGCTCATTTGGTATTCCTGTAGAGGAGAGCTGAAGGGAGAGTGTAAATCATTGGTCTACACATTTAGTACGGCTTGATTGTTACAGACATCTAAAGATGTCTGAAGTCTGCGTGTTCTGAAAGAGGGGCCTGAGTAAGTGCTGAATGTAACCAGAGTGATGAATTTGATCCCATATGGTTGGCAGTAAAATAAAATATACAACGGCGTATTATAAGCCATGCTAATATTGAAATTTGTAAGTGTTGACAGTTGATTTGAGTGCCTGCACAGCTAACTATTCACGTTTTCTTTCCAGACCTGAATGACCTATTGACAGGTACAATAACTTGTTTTGACTTTACTTGGCGGGCGATCAAGCCGCCTCATCATCAGTGAGTCGTTCTAACAGCTGGACATTTCTCTGTTGACGTTTTAAGCATTCACTAGGTTTACAGAAAACACGCTGCAATAAACACCTAGAACAAAAGGGCGATTGCCATGGCAACATGCACTTTTTCCCCCTTCCTCTTCAGCCGTATCCCTGAGAGGTTTTGGACACATGCACTTCCTTCCTTTGGGCACATCCACTTCCTTCCTTTGGGCACATCCACTTCCTTCCTTTGGGCACATCCACCTCCTTCTTTTGGACACATGCACTTCCTTCCTATGGGCACATGCCCATCCTTCCTATGGGCACATCCACTTCCTTCCTAAGGACGCATGCACTTCCTTCCAATGGCTGTCAAACTCATTCACCAACACCATGTTGGGAGAGGCAAAAGACAGCTTGGCCAATACTATCAAATAATATTTGACAAAATTGGACACACATGCAAATTTTGTCTTCAAAACCTTACCACCTTTCTCTCCTGCTTGCAAATACAATAAACACTTGCTGCTAAAATTAATTATTCTGCTCAGGAAAAAGAAACCTTCTGGAGAGTGATACTTCTGACAACACACCTGGTTTCAAGCCTGCCTTCATGTTCAACCCCCCTGAAGAGACAGATAGCTTCTCAATTAAATGACTCCTTTTAAAATCATTATTATTTCTCACATCTTTCAGGAGTGACTCATTGGTTCCTCATGTCATCCCTCTTGGTAGATTCCTTTGGGACACATTTAACTTTCTGTAGCGCAGTCTACTCCAGCCTACAGCGACTACCATATTACATATACATAGTTAATCTGGGGCACCTCTTAATTGTGTGGAGTTGAACTTGATGACATATTCATGGGAGGTTAACGCTGGTGAGCGATAAGCACACACAAACAGAGAGACGTAGGTTGACTTCTCAAAGCACATTCCAAGAATCCAATGCCTTGGGTTCTTTCCAGTCTATTGTTTGAATAATTGGTGCTGTATCAAGTGTCAGACAGGCTTGTCTGAGCACTCATCTGAGAACATCACATCATTGATTGCTCTAATAGGAAGTGGTGCAGACATGCCTAATGAACTTCAGTTTCATTTACAGTAACTCCATTATGAACCAGTAATGGAATGCATTAGACCTCCATTGTATATCTTGAAAGTCATGGATGTCAAACGCATTACTACTAATGCGTTACATTACTGCTATGCATTACCATCAAACGCATTACTAAAGTCATGAATGTCAAACGTATTACTACCATCATGGATGTCAACTAATGGTTGATTCATGGGATTTTACTTGGAAATAAAATGCATTTATTCATCAGTACTGCATTCCATTTCAATACCCCAAATGTCAATTCATTAATGATAACGCTACAAAATGAGAGCTTTAGCAGATGACAACCGAAGCCTTAAATGTACCCAGATACACACCAAATTCTTGAAAAAACACAAAGGATTGAAGATGTGTCGTCTTCATGATCCTTTCATCCCGTTTGTGTATCAGTACTCCAGTCCAACAGGTGTCAGTAATACAGTGTTAAAGCTGTTTACAAAACACAAGTTAAGAAGAAAGCTCTTTCTGTCTGGCTTTGGAAAGCTGATTTGAAAACAAACCATATGTCTCAAAAGGCATACTTTTAACGCTAAGTATTTAATAGGTATCGCAGCTATCCCTTTATTGTATACTGTTGTAGAAAGCATGCATACTCGCCACCTGTTTGGAATGTACTGCACTGTCATAAATCCCCTTAACTGGAGCACTGGTTTTCACTGGTGAAGACTGGTTTGTACTGGTCCATACTGGTTTTCACTGAACAGATATTGTATTGTTGTCCTCAGAGTTGATGCTTCGCGTGTACAAAAGGTTATGGGTTGGAAAAAAAGAGAAGCATGTTAGCAAGGATACCACCTTATACCATTGGATATATATAAGGCCTCACCCAGGTATTTTTGGCCACATTATCACTGTGTACCACGGATCAGAACTAAGTATTCGTCTGATATACTATGTAGTATTGTAGAATGCCATTTTAGATGCTGAGAACTTTAGAAAATGCAGCTGGGTTTGTACCGAGATCTCAATTCATAGAAATGGAACAAGCATTTTGTTCAGTGTCTGTTCTGAGCATAAGAGTATTACAAGAATACCAGTTATCTATCTGGGAGAAGTAAATCAGTTTTGCGATCCAAGGGATAGCACCGGATTTACAGAGAAACTCTGCTTCAACCTCGCTGGTTTCTGGAACCCATGGCGTGGACCCAGTGGGTGCGACTATCCAGCTTAGATCTCTTTTTACGTCTGACTTTCAAAAAAAGAAGTTGTTGATCCTTGAGGGTTTCATAAATGATTGCGTATTTCAGAGAGGCAATACCTCAGGCGCCACTTTAGCTGAGGACACTGCAGTGAGGCTTGGAAATGACGCTGTTTGGTCTTCCCTGGTCGGCCTGGGCTGAGCGCACACTGGTGAGGTCTGTGGCGTTCACCACAGTGGGAAAACTTGAGGTCTCAGTGTACATTTGGTTGAGCCAAGCTTTAGGCCCAGAGAGGAGGATGTGATGGGCTCAGGCCAAGGCCAGGTGCAGCCTGTTAGTATCCATCTGGACACCATAACGTGGGACCCAGCAGGGACGAGCTAGGCCAAGCCCAAACACACAGAGCTCAAATTAGCTTTACGACGTAATATTGTGGCCCCCTCACGTGGCCATGACACCAATTAAGCTTCAAAGAATGCAGCCTCTCCCCTGTTCCTTCTATATCCTACTCTGCAGATTTGAGATTGAGCATTTGTTGATTTTATGGTTTTAAACCTTGCATGATGATGAAGTTTAGGTTAAATTATTGGTTTACATGTGAAGTCATAGGGGAATATGTTTTTGTTGCTTTTGGGGGATTTACTCATAAGTAATCATCTTGTTTAGGTCTTGTCTAATTTACTTGATACAATGCGGCACTGACTTACCATACCGCAATATTCTTCTCCACAAACAAGCAGAATTCCACCCAATATTCATCCAGCATGAACTAAAAGAGACCGCATTCATTTTTATTGCCTTTTTTCATAACTGTTCATCAGAGCTAACACTAAAGAAAGTCACGCCATTCTGTTCATCTTGTTTTTGCTGTTTAGCCTATAACTTAAAGTACATTGCTTTTGCACAGAGGCCCAACTTGTATTAATCAACACTATAAAGTGAAATGGATCTGCTGATCTGGGGAGTTCCACAGCTGAAATGATTTCTGGCTTGTACACCTACATTTTCAACTACTTTCTCTCTCAACTTTAAAGAGTGACGTATGGGCAATTTCTTGTTAAACAGTCTAACAATTCCAACAGCAAACAAACGTCTAAATAGAGTAATGTTGACAACCGGCATTGTGTTCTTTGGGGACTTTCTGTGGTAGGTTGCACTTTCAAGCTCCCTGCTTTCAGAATAAGTACCATTCCATCCACACACACCTTGTCCAGGCACATGCTTTTCAGGTTGATACAGACGTCTAGACAGAGAACAGAGAATCTCTTGTGAAAACTCCTTGCGGACCATTCAGACATCGCTGTCATGAGTAGCCAGGCTTGATGTCTGTCTTAGGATAACATGTAGGATGTCAGTTTGAGTTATTTTGAAGGTTATTTGAGGAATACATGAACATACAATTTGTATTAGTAACCGTTTTATCGTACGTTTTCGCAACAGAAACGGCAATGAAAGGAAATATGGTGATTTCTTAACGACTCTTATTCCATATTCAGGCCAGAATCTAGCACGTTTATTCATGGAATGGTCCACTCCAGCATTGTGCAATGTCACATTTGTTCTAGATGAACTCCTGATATTTAAAAGACACCTTATTTTAATAAATCTAGTAAGTGTGCTTGCTATCAGCTAACGCTAACTAGCCGCAGTTTCAAACGTCAAGACGTAAAACCCGCGTCAGTACCTAGTTAGTTAGATATCTTCCGAAAGTTATCTAGTTAACTGTCTTGTTGCAACTACAGAAACAGCAGACTAGTTAGCTGCAAAACGAAACGGCACAGGCACAGGCCGACAATATCTCGTATGTAGGTAGACGCTTCCTGTGAACACCTTGCTTTTTAGGCAGTTTTTACTAAAAGTACCTTTACCGCGACACTAGCATACGCGTCTGTGTTGTTCTAATTATCCAGAAAAGCAACTGCATTAGTTAAAGCTAGTATACAGCATGTCCCGACCGCAGTAGTTAGAAGTTAGAAAGCAAAACAGTCATACTTTAAATATCCGACATTGAAAATCAAAACAACCGGCATTTTTGTGTGCCGTTCTATAAACGTTTTATAATTTAATCAAAATATCAAAACAAGAAACGGGAAAGAAAGGTTAGCCTGTCTTAATTAGCTAGCTATTTAAGTGGGCGTGTCTGTTGGATTTGCATGAAGAGGGATCCTGTGTTGTGTAATACTAGTAGTGTCAAACACTCTCTATTCTTGTTAGCTAGTTGCCTAACTTGATGTGGCAGAGGTCCAACTTATACTCGTAGATTTTCACAGTTGAAATACTTTCTGGCCTGTTGACCTATCTGAAAGGTTCCCTTTTAATGATTATTATTACACACAGACTACTCTAGGTTACTCAAGGGGGTGCTCAGCAAATGTGTGCCTCTGTCACTTGACGTTGTCTGTAAGAGCTGTTGTTCTACCTTGGACTGTTAACAAAGTAAAAAGGTTAAAAAAAAGCTTTCTTGTTTGCCACACCTTGTTAAATTTACCAGAACTGTAGTCTTTTAAAAGCAGACGTTTACTCCACGCATTACTGAAGATTTACTTTATGGGAGCCATGGTGTTCAGAGTGTGGGCCAAAGTGTTGCACCAGTCAAGCATGGGAAGTTGGGTGGAGGGGTGTACAGATGGTATGGAGAGGTGGGTGGAGGTGTGCAGAGATGGTATGGAGAGGTGGGTGGAGGTGTGCAGAGATGGTATGGAGAGGTGGGTGGAGGTGTGTAGAGATGGTATGGAGAGGTGGGTGGAGGTGTGCAGAGATGGTATGGAGAGGTGGGTGGAGGTGTGTAGAGATGACATGGAGAGGTGGGTGGAGATGTGCAGAGATGGTATGGAGAAGTGGGTGGAGGTGTGTAGAGATGGTATGGAGAGGTGGGTGGAGGTGTGTCGAGATGACATGGAGAGGTGGGTGGAGGTGTGTAGAGATGGTATGGAGAGGTGGGTGGAGGTGTGTAGAGATGGTATGGAGAGGTGGGTGGAGATGTGCAGAGATGGTATGGAGAAGTGGGTGGAGATGTACAGTATAGGTTTGTCAAGCAGCAGTAAGAGCCAGCAGTTTGACATGAAAACAGAGACAGCCTGTTTAAGGAGAAGTCCTGAAATGATTACAGTAGATGGAACCTTTCATCTGGCTTCTGCTCTTTCGAGGTGCTTGTTCTGATCAATTAAACAGCATTGGTTCTTTTAGCTTCTGACATCTTGTTTATACATGTAGACCCTCCTTTCTGCCTCTACGAAATTATGGGATGGTATCTAGGTGGATGGTTCTCTGGATTTGAGACTATAAATAGAGGTGGAAAATGCAGCTATAGGTGTTTCCCTAATGTTGATGTAAATCTCTGATCTCTAGAGACATAGTGATAACACAGCCTACATTTTCTAAGTGGAAGTAGTTATTATTCCAGTTCACAATGCCTCGGTTGTCATGTACCATGAATAACCTATTAGGCCTAAGTTCTACATGTATGGTAAGGTTTATAAATAATAGAAAAACAAACTGTATCAAAGGCATTATTTAAAGGTTTGCTTACTGTTTTGATTGGAAATCAACACTGTGATTAAAATTTCAGTGGACGATCTCAATGACCAATGAACAGCATGCAGTGAGCAGCACGCAGTGGGCAGCATGCAGTGAGCGGTATGCAGTGGGCAGCATGCAGTGAGAAGCATGCAGTGGGCAGCATGCAGTGAGCAGCATGCAGTGGGCAGCATGCAGTGAGCGGTATGCAGTGGGCAGCATGCAGTGAGCGGCATGCAGTGGGCAGTGAGCAGCATGCAGTGGGTAGCATGCAGTGAGCAGCATGCAGTGGGCAGCATGCAGTGAACAGCATAAAGAATAGAGGGTTTCTTCTTTCGAACACGTCTGGAATACTTGCAATGACTATGTAACACTGCGTGGTTTCATTGTGCTGAAAGTGATGATTTGAAGTTACATGTAGGAGTTTACACTAGTATTTTGCATGATTCTGATTCAGTGAAGGCAGCACAGACTAAAGTGTGTTTCAGTATTTAAGAGCAGTGAATATATAGTGGAAAATAAAAGCAATGTCATTGGATCGTACACACACATACGTCAAAAGAGTGTTGTGTGTTTGATAATGGAAGTTCCAGATCATCCAAGAAAGGTCTTTCATAAAGTGACTTGTAAAAACATGATGATTAATTAATAACAGGATTGATTTGGCCAAATAACTCCTGTGAGGTTGGTTCCTACATAGTGAGTAGGTCTCCGGTATTTTCCAAGAAAACACCATAAAAGAGAATAAGATAAATTGGAGGGCAAATTGAAAAAAAGGAAGAATGACTCAAGTCTCCAAGGGCACTGAAATATAGAATATGTTTCCTTTCACAGACGTTACAAAACAACATGAATGTGCACGCTGTTCTAAGCTTCCACATGTTTATTGAACACTATTTTTAAAACCTATTTACAAAAACCTTCATAGATCTGAGGTGTCTTAATGTTAAGCCAAGCACACCTTGTTCTCAGGATTGATTGTTCATTTTGGTCGTCGGTACATGTGAATTGGAGATCAGTTATTCATTTTTTGGTAAGATTTTTTTTACAAATGAACCAGATGAACCATGTAAGAAGATAAAATGTGGACACAAATAACTTTCTAAAAGAAGTTCACAAGTTCTTGGTAATGTAACCAGGCCATTAGCAGATGTTTTCACAAACAGGTAGATGAACTCAGGGATATTTTCCTGGAGAGCAAATATGAGTCATACAACCATCCTCAGAGAAATATAGTCCTGGCTGGTTCACACGGCAGTGGAAGGGCACGTAGACACCTTAAATCAGTTTAATCGAGGCCAAACTACAAATATTTCATGAGATGTTTTTCCCTGGTGCACAACATTAGACTGATTGTATGAAACGTGCATAAATTATTTACTGAATTGGCTATACAGCTTTTAGACTTCTTCAGTAACAATGACATCATAGTACCTCTGTTTATTTCAGACGTCTTGTGACAAACCCAAATGCTATTAAAAGGGAGTCTTTAACTCAACCTCTTGTAATGTATTTTCAACCTTTTGCCACAAACGAGGGGGCTCGTTCCAGAGTGCCCTGGTGTTTTCTGAACCAGACTCCCATGAAGACTCGTAAAAGCACCACGCTGCAGACTACATTAATTCCGACTTGAAGGCCACATTTTATTTCAGTGCTTTAATATAAAAGTTTTCTGAAGGACAGGGATTGATATTTCATTGCTGTAAGATGCTCTGTGTTTTATCCAAAAGCAGACTGTCAGCCACACCAGGCGGTAGTTGTTTGTCAGGAAATATGGAAGCCAGATTGACAGGATGTGACACGTCTGGACTCATGTGCAGCTTCCTCTACTGCTCCCTGAGTGAACATGAGCTTTCCTAGACTGGACACAAATCATGGAGATGGGATGGGTGGTGAATTCTACATGTTTATACACGGATATGAGATCTTACGAAAACAACCCCCAAAAAACTGTAAAGTTGCTACAATGATTCTGTTTCAAACCATCTTCTTGACCCAGTTGGCTGATTTCGGAGTGTTGGCTGAGTGTTTGTCTCCTCGATGGTCAATCTGTGATTAATGGGTTATCCTCCTGAGGCTATAACTAAATTGGTTATCATCTTGAAACATTAAATTATCCAAACTTGGCCAGATTTATGCCATCTTCCCAACCGTGGGAATGAGGAGGAACAGACCTGAAGGTCTAAAGTAGTCTAGTAAACAGTTTTTACTATTTTAATGACTCTTTCCAAGAAAACAAAGTCATATCAGAATCATGGCCAGATCCATTCTCCCGGTCTCCAGCCCTCAGCTGTACCTACATGCTATGTTACATTGCGCCCATCTGTTAGAACATTAAAAAAACAGGCCCTACGTGACCATGGTTTTGCAGGTGAGGTCAAACTGAGCTCCTCATCTGGGTTAGAGTTGTGTCTCAGAGTGGGGCTGAGGCAGACTTAGAGTCATGCTCTCCTACAAGCCCAGGCTGGGGCTTCTGCCAGTTCCTCACACACACAGAAAAACATGGCCCTCCCCTCCACCTCTCCAACCAGCCACCCTTCACCCTGTCGACCCTGCCCAGCTCACCCCAGCTTGACTTGATGTCAGAGCCAAAGCCCCAAAGAAGTGCCTGACTAAGAACGAGATGAACCCAGCTTGGTTATGTTGTGTCTAGTGCAGCACCACCAACCTCAGTTCCAAACAACAACTTCTAACGAAGAAGCCACATTGGATGAACTTTTCATGGTGCTAAGGTTTTCCTCTGCCTGTAATGTCCTGCTGTTGATTTCAGCTCAGTGTCTCAGGACAGCACGTGGGTGTAGACGGCAACTGGAACCACAGCTCCGCTGTATTCCCCCTCTAAGGGATTTAGGGGAAGAGCACGTTTCACTCCAACACACCGAAGTAGTGAAACCAACAGAATAGAATATTAACTACAGTTTGTGGATTTTGTCTGATCCAGGATATTCAGGCAACAACGCCAGAAAGAAAAAGAGAGAAAGATGAGAGAGAGAGAAGATGAGAGAGAGAGAGAAGATGAGAGAGAGAAGATGAGAGAGAGAGAGAGAGGATACAGTAACAAAGTATCTAGCATTCCTCTTTTCATCCTGGCATTTGAGGGGCAGGTCTGGAACGTGCCCTGCAATCTCAATTCTAAACGGGTCGCAATAATAGCTGGGCAAATCGTTCCCAGTCACAGTCTCTACTCTCGCCCCGAGGATGGAGAAGGATCCGGGGAGTAAATAATCCGATTTTGTTTCCCCTTTATCTCCCAGACTTTCGGGGACTAGAAGACAGAGGCTTTGAAATGCCATGTCGTCTTGTCACGTCCCCCCCACCACCACCACCCCCTCGTATGCCCCTCTCAGTCTGTGGACCTGCAGCTTTAGATGCCCCCGACCCCCCCGTCCCCCTTCCCAACGGCTTGCTGGCACAGCCTCAAATAAACCTGCTGGAAGTGCCAGAGCTGTTTTCCATTTTCCTGTCATTTCTTTTTTTCCCCTCCAATGTTTATCAGCTATTGGACTCTCTCGAACCGAGGACTTTCTCATGGTTAAGTTTGGGTCGCGTGTCCAGTTGTGGGGGTGGGATTGGGTTCGGTTCCTGTTTGAGTAGGGTAGGGAGTTTGTGCTGAGGTCATGGAAATCTACCGGTCGGCCTTTACAACTGTTGTTTACGGTAAGCAAGAAAAAAACCACCCACGTGCATGCCTGATCTGTGCAACTGTGGATGGCTAAACCTCATGATCCCGTGACGTTCGAGGACATTAGTGCCGTGGGGTGAGTTTGTCACACAGCGTCACAGCATCACGATACTGTAACATGTACAACCTCCTACTCCAAATGCCGATTGGACACCACACACGACCGTTATGCACATACACTTGATACACTGCCTCCCAGAATTCATGCACAAAAACATTGCACGCACGCACATGTGCAATCGCACACGCGAAAAGTGTAACAGTCGCACTGCGGTGCAAAAGGGAGTTATCCATATGAGGGCAGTCAGTGAGCATCGAAGAGTACGAGGGCATGCCCATGCCAGACTTTAACTCGACAACATTTGTCAATCGTGTATAATTATTCGCGTGGAGTAGTCGGAGGAGCGGGGCGGGGCAGGCCGGAGGTGTAA
>BROE01000022.1:2734837-2752735 GCA_036571765.1 Plecoglossus altivelis
GAAAAAAAAAAGGGGAAAAAAGGGAAAAAAAAAGGAAAAAAAATTAAATGGTTTGGAAAAAAATAAGTTCCCCCCCCGCTGGCAGGTGGGATTCCCCCTGGAAAATGATCCCCAAGGCTTTGGGAATTCCTGCAGTGGGAATCCTGGATGAATCCAAGCCCTTGAAAATTCTGGCAGTGGAGTCCTGGGGATGAAATTCGCCATGCCTTTGACTCCCATTGCTGAAATCCATGCCCTGAAATCGCATGGCTGGGAATCATGGCCCTTGAATCCATAGTGGATCCTGGATGAATCCATGCTGAATCTGCAGTGGATCCTGGATGAATCCAAGCTGAATCTGCAGTGGATCCTGGATGAATCCATGCTGAATCCATGCTGAATCCATAGTGGATCCTGGATGAATCCATGCTGAATCTGCAATGGATCCTGGATGAATCCATGATGGATCCTGGATGAATCCATGATGAATCCAAGCTGAATCCATAGTGGATACTGGATGAATCCATGCTGAATCCGCAGTGGATCCTGGATGAATCTTGGATGAGTCTTTGATGAATTAAACCATCCAGATTCCTCTGCTGCTGTTAAAAAGTCCACTGTCTATTCCCTTCGCTATTTTGGTTTTTATTCCTCAGGAAGTCAAGTTGAGTTCAGAAACAGTTAAGCTTCGCAGTTCTCAACCGATTAGGTTTTGGGGTCGGAGCAACTGGAGGACAAAATAGAAAGAATGGGTTTCTGGTTTGTTAGAAATCAAAAGTAATACAAGTGGTGCAATAGTACAGCAAAAAAAGGATTGCATCTGCATGGTTGAAGCCCAAGAATCAGAGTGTATATACGCTCTGCTTGTTCCGACATAGCTCAGCTTTAATAGCTCCTTCATTAGTCTGTCACACTGGACATACAAGGACACACTGGTTGTGGTTTCGTCATATCAATGGGCAGTATGTTACACAGCACTGAAACACAGATATCTTCAACTAAAGTAAATGAAATAAAGTAGGAGAGAAAGACCAAGTGAATTCAATGTTTCCTATTTAAGCACGCGTGTGGGCCCCCCCCTCCCCTTCAGTTAGCATTTGATTCAAATGAAGCTGATTTGTATATTTCCAACGTCAGATTTAATTCTGTTTGTCAGGTATGGAAAAAAACATGATTGGGAGGAAATTGAGCGATTTACAAATGTAGACAACACACAGCTGGGAGAGGTTTCTGCAGCCCTGCTGTGACTAAGACACAGCGACCGCCAGCCTCCTCACAACATGGACCTGCCCATCTGGACTGCGACGTTTGACCCTGTACACTATCCGTGTCTAAGTAAATCACACAAGGTAGGCTACTCGCTTTCATAGTTTACTGACAGATATAGTTACAGCTTGAACTATTCTTTTAGCTCACCGGGATAATGCAGAAATGACGTAAGGGCCAACAAGAAATTTAACACTACCACTTTTATTTAAGACCCATTTAACTAATGCGTTAGCATTAAACCTAGGTTCCCAGATCCCCTTCCTGGATTCTGTCTGCAAGTGTGTGTTGAGGATGTTGCATGAATCAGCCACAGGGTTGCCATAGCAGCCCAGTCCTTTTGCAAGATGGGATCACCCTGCACATGGTGGATTCAGTTTTTCCATCATCGGGAGATTCTGTGGGTGGTCCTTATTTAGCTGATGTTTGACCCGTCTTTTAATCTACAGCTATTCAGGGCTCCTGTATGTAGTCCCCCCCTCTATAGCTGTGTTTTCTCTACTCCTGTATTCCAGGGACAAAACCTCTCTCCTTTTGTCTTCTACTGGCCTCTAACATTCTGTCTTTCGCCTTTTCACCAACTGTTTTCTACATTGCCATATTTCTTTATTTGTTTCCTTTCTTGGGATTTCTGTTCTTGGTTGTATCAGCCACAGACCAGGAACTGGTGACCAGGAGCTTCCTGTCTCCCTCCCTGCTCTTCTCGTCTCCCCCTGTCAAGACTCCGCCCCCCCCCCCTTCTCCTCCTTTTCCTACCCTGCTTTCTTGCCTGCTGGCAGCCTCTACCTCACAGCAACCTCATCGCAACCGGGCCCCCGTCTTGCGAATCATGACCTGCTATTGGAAACGGATATCCAAACAAAGCACAACCTATCATCTTTACTCTGCAGCTAATGGCAGCGTTGGAGGGTGTTTCCAGTAACGGCCACAGCTCAGAGCAGGCACACAGGGTTCAGTCAGCGGTCGCAGGCAACGTAGGGAGAAGGGAGAGGTAAGAGGAAGAGTGCGAGGGAGAGAAGGGGAAAGGATAGGGGATGAGGGAGGGGCGGCAGAGAGAAGGTAAGGGAAAGAAAGTGGGAGGAGGGATATTAGAGGGATGGTAGAGAGGGAGAAGTGATAGAGGGAAGTGAACAAATCTCTGACCAGTGAAGACGACTCTAATAAGACAGCCAGACCCACAGAGACCCAAAGCAGACGAGACATTCTGACCTCCTCCCTATAACCTCCTATCCCTGAACCAAACCCCTGCTCGCCATCAGGGAACAGCGGTTCAGTGACCTGCTGTGTTCATGACTGAACTCATGGACAGCTGCCATCAGTCTGATAATGTGGAGTGAGAAGAGTAGGGATTGGTGGTTCCCATGATCATTTCTGGAACACTTTGTATCTGTCTACATGGATCTGTCTTCATGGCACTCATGACTGAACCACAGACTGGACATGGAACAGTCCGTGCCTTCAGTGTGGATGTGGACAGTACAGGGCACTCAGATTGTGTTGATCTGTATAAACACTGAGGCCGTTTCTGTCGCCTGGTCGCAGGACCTGGTGGGGGGCCTGCTTGGATTAGGACCAAGTCTAGGGGGTCATAGCGCTACATAGTCAAGCACAAAGAACATTTATAAAAAATACATATATGTTTTTTTTTGCTGTCATGTGACGTAGAGCAGAGAGAAAAGCTGCAAAATCAGCATGTTTGGTGCAAGTCCTTTTTTAGATCATCTTCATTATAGGCAGCACTTTCTGAAAGCCTCCAAACATGTTCTCAGCATAGTTCTGGATGTGCATTCAAAATGTAGTGTACCAGAGAACGCAAAATTGCATTTCAAAATGTAACTTAAACATTGTTTTTGTTGGACAAAAGACTCTTCAACTGTGGGTGAGAGAAGGAAATAGCATGACGCCAGTCACAGCGAGAGGCAGTTACGTCAGCAGGTGTAGAGTTACCCTCGTCTCTCTCTCATACACACTTTTCCTGTCTCCAACTTCTCTTTCTCCCTCTGAAACACACACACACACACACACACACACACTGCAGAGACGAGTGGGCTGTGTTGGCCCGCTTGGTGATTGAAGGAAGGGTTCTGGTTCTGTGTGGATTTGGTAACAGCTTTGCCCCTATTGCCACCTCTGAGTCCATGCTCCTACGGACCAGGTGAGACATGCTGCTATGGACCAGGTGAGACATGCTGCTAGGAACCAGGTGAGACATGCTGCTAGGAACCAGGTGAGACATGCTGCTAGGAACCAGGTGAGACATCCTGCTAGGAACCAGGTGAGACATGCTGCTAGGGACCAGGTGAGACATGCTGCTACGGACCAGGTGAGACATGCTGCTACGGACCAGGTGAGACATGCTGCTAGGAACCAGGTGAGACATGCTGCTACAGACCAGGTGAGACATCCTTCTAGGGACCAGGTGAGACATGCTGCTAGGAACCAGGTGAGACATGCTGCTAGGAACCAGGTGAGGCATGCTGCTAGGAACCAGGTGAGACATGCTGCTGCAGACCAGGTGAGACATGCTGCTACGGACCAGGTGAGTCATGCTGCTTGGAACCAGGTGAGACATGCTGCTATGGACAAGGTGAGACATGCTGCTACGGACCAGGTGAGACATGCTGCTGCAGACCAGGTGAGACATGTCTCTCTGGAGGCAGGAGATGGAAGGACAAGAAACCGAAAGAGAGACGACATTTCGAAAGACGTGGGTGTGTGAGCGTGGGTGGATGAGGATCGTAGGTCAAGGAAGACGATAGGTAGAGGAAAGTGGGGTGAATGCGTTTGATGGCATCATGCAGTGACTGTGCATCAGCTGCAGGTGTAATGAACCAGCTTGTGTCATGGAGGGCCGCTCAGACAATAGGACCATTCATGTCCCTTGCAGTCTCAGTCAAACCCAGGCTCACAGGATACCTCTGATTCTGCTTTCACCTGTCTGTGTTTCTCTCTCCTCACTGTGGCTCTTCAGCCACTCTGATTGAGAATCAGGACCTGGCAGCAGCTACAAATATTTAGCATTTATTCAGATTGACATTTTATCAATCAGATCCTTTGATCTAAAGCGACGTACAAAAATAGTTGGCTCGTAATTGAGGTGAGTAACTGTTTGGTGTTAAAGGATAATGGAGTTGTATTTCGAAATTAAATAGTAGTTGGCTTCCTGGCCGTGCCCACTGTTCTGCAAGAGCTGCAGTTTTCAGGACATTGTGAGTAGTTGTGCTGTGCTCTTGGTACAACGCTTCCTTGTTATCTGGTACTGATGCGTCCTGTTACACGGAGAATCCAAGACAAAACACGGCTCAGATGACAACGTGAAACTTGAAAGATGAAACTTTATTACGCTGGTCCAGTGTGGTGATCTTCTAACGGGTGCGATACTGTAGTTTTGAAGTTCAAACGTCTAAACGTTTCCTAAGTGTCTTCTGTAACGTTTTCTGTCGTCACTGAAAGTAGATGTTTTCATCAGGCGTCTTGTACAGTACAGAACATCTTACCTTGTCAAACTGTTTTGATTTGGGATTGAGTTACCTCTCTTGAAATGTCTTACTTAATGTCACCTTTCGTTTCCATAATAGTGCTGCCGCCATGTTGTTCTATGCTCTGGTGGATGTCGTGGTTTCTGCAGAGAGACTGGGGTGAGCTAGCGTCTCTGAAGGTGTTGTGTGTTTCGGAGACACACAATAAGCAAGGGGGGCAGGCTCCGAACAGATGTTTCTCAAGTGTACAAGACTTGTACCCAAGGGCCTTCCTTTCTTTCTCCATCCCTCCCTCCCTTCTTCTCTTCCTGTCTGTTCCTCCTCTCTTTCTTTCTACCACTCCCTCTCTCTCCCTCATCTCTCTCTACCCCTCCCTTTCTCTCCTCTCCCCCTCCTTCTCCCTCCCTCCTCTCTTGCCAACTTCTTCTCTCTGTCTGCCTGTCTCTCTGCCTGTCTCTTTGCCTCTCTCTTTCTCCCTCTCTCTCTCTCTTTCTCCCTCCTTCCCTCCCTCCCTCTCTCTCTTTCTCTCTCTCTCTCCCTCTCTCTCTCTTTGTTTCTCTCCCCCTCTCTCTCTCTGCCTCTCTCTCTCTCTGCCTGTCTCTCTCTCTCTGCCTGTCTCCAGTGACAGCAGCAGCCACCTGATGCCCCCCCCTCCTTGACCTCCCCCCCCTCTCCCCAGCTGGGATATCCCAGCTTCCTCCTATCCTTTCTCTCTTCATCTCTTTCTATGGGATACAATCGCTTCTTTTTCGGTTCCAGATGTAAATTTTCGTCTCCTCAGGAAATGGAAGTAGCATGTGTGAGGGGCTGGTGCTCCTGTCACCAGCCGCCAGTCAGCAGCCCACTGTGGGGAATCCTTCCAGCGTTGGTCCTGGGAGAGACACTCCAGCCCTCATCAGCCAACCAACCCCTCACCAGGTCTACCCCCTCGCCTGTGTCCACCGATGGGGACTGAGAGGGGACATGTTCCCTACAGATGATCCAGTGAAGAAGAACTTTCAATCACAGAACACACTCCCACCCATACTGACACTCAGTACATTTCCATGTGAATGCTAAAATTGGAACTTTCCATATATATTTTTTTATATATATAATTCTTTTTTCGCCTTACAAATTACATATGGTATCTGCTTCTGAAAGTTGAGACCAGCGTATCCAACAGAGCCCTATTCTGTTGGCAGGGGAAACTGCTTTACGCTTAGGGAATGTCCTCAAATTCTGCCAAACTGACAAAGGTTCAATTGAAGATAATTCATGCTACAACTCTCCAAGCTCTGAACGCAAACCTTGAGCAGCACTGTCCTCGCGCTGGAGCAGATGATTTGACGTAAGGTCAAGTTTCCTTTGCGAAAAGAAAGTGCAATGAGAAAACCAGAAGCCGAAGCAAATGATCACTAAACCATATCAGCTGGATGCTCCACCTGCCTCAGGAAAGATCTGCTTTTACCCGTGCCAACGAAGGCTGGCTGTTAGTCTCCACAAACTCTCAGTTACCCCGCACAAGGGCCGGCTTTAGCCCAGTCTGGGTGGCTTCTTTAGGGCTGGCAGCTTGTTCAAGGGCCCTGAGTCAGTCTGCTCGATAGATGAATGAGTACTAAATATTTCCGATGGTCCCCACAGTTTGTTTATTTTTCTGAAACGACAGCTAGCTAGCTTTGGTTAGCTTTCTGGCTAAGCTACCTAGGATAAAACTCCCAGCACTTTTACAACCATGCTAGTATTACTGTTGGCCTCTTCGTTAGTACAGTTTGAAGTCATACTAAACCGTTTTTTCCATATTTTTTGTCTAGCGGAAAATATTAAATAGGAATGTTCAAAATCTCATATGTGCGACATTATGCTGTGAGAACCGCATTCGTACTATCGCTGTCTTTTAACGGTACTGTATGCCAGTGTGTTGGCAGTTGGCAGCCTCATTTGAAAGTGTTAGAAAGGGCCAGGAGGCTATTGTAAGTGTTCTGCCACCGACTCAGACCGAGTATACCAGATTATTTTTTCTTCCTATCAGAGGACAGTCGACCTGTCATCTTGTCATGGTACTTGAGTAAACGTTTACTTAACTTTTCACATTGTTACTCAAAGTGGTTGTAGAGCGATAGATTGGCTAATTTTGCTTTCGGTTCTTTACACATTAGTGTTTAATTAGACTACTAGGGGTTGCTGGTGAAGTTTTCTGATTGGCATGTAACTCTGCATTGCTGAAGACGGCAAGCGTCTCGGCATACTTCGTTCCTCAGCAGTCTATGTCTGTGCCTCGTCCTTTGTAAATAGCAGGGCTTGTTTTACTTTCTTTTGAGGGAGAAATTGTTGAAATGTGTGAGAAATTCAAGGTTTTGCATGAGAGCGTGAGAAATTGCTGAACTGCGCGAGTCTCACGGTGAGTTTGTGAGACTTGAGATCCCTGAAGTAGTGGTACCGCAGCTAGCTTATGTTGGTGCTAGCTAGTGTCTACTTCCCTCTGCAGTGTTTGTCACTGTCTGACAGCTTAGCAGAAAGTGCTTTGGTGTATTCCCGCTGGTGGTCGTCTTGGTTGTCATGACTTCGCAAGTGATGGACGTATTTCTCACTGTTCCAGTTGCTCGTCCTCTCAAGTAGAGAGAGAACGGATGGCTGTAGAAGTTCTGTGGAGCGAACAGCTCTACAGTCTGAAGACGCAACTTAATGACATTTATCACATTTCTGAATCAGCAGCGGCAATATACTTTATAACGGAGACACCGAGGCACATTTACTGCCATTTTGATAGGATAGCATCTTGCAGTTGATGGAGATTTTTGGGATGCACATCCAGGGCACGAAGCTCCCGTTCCACCACATCCCAAAGATGTATGGGGATGCTGGATGTGCTATCCTATCAATATAGACCAACATTTCTAAAGAATGTTTTCAGTACCTTGTTGAATTAATGCCACGTAGAATAAAGGCAGTTCTGAAGGCGAAAGGGGGTCAAAAACAATATTAGTATGGTGTTTTTAATAATCCTTTAGGTGAGTGTATAGCAGAGACACAGCACAGTTACTGTCATTTCTAGTCAAGCAATGGAGCTGACAAATGTTATCTGCCAATGTATTTTAATCGGTTTAATCCTTAACGGCAATTAATCGATTCATGTTTAATCATGAATATCCTTACACCAGATTATTTTAGTTTAATTAACTACTGTATATGATTTACTGAGAAACCCTCAAACTGTGAAGGTAAAGAACTTAGGACGAGAAGACTTTCATAGTGCAAGGCCATAATGGCTTTACTATCATGCAGCTAAATTGAACCTGGAATCACTAAAAGCTGTTTCTAATCTGTAAATCAATGCCCCTTTTGTGCCATTGCTTCAGTTGGTGTAACACAAACCGCACTCACTGCAAGCACGGTAGTTGTGTTGGTCAGGGTTAAACACATAGAGCAAAGATACTGGAAGCTCTAAAGGGTGAAATGTGATCCTGAAGCGAACAGAGACAGGTCAACTGCACCTGTCGTGGACAAGGGGTGACCACCAACCCCCAACCTTTCTTAACCACACAAACACACACACAAACACACACAGACACACACACAAACACACACAGACACACACCAACCTGTGTACCATGTGGGCCTCGTATAAAACAAAGGATGAGCTTGAACAAACGTTACATAAAACACAAACACTAGCAGTGTGTTAGTCAGGGTAGGGTTTCTCCTCTCAGGCTGTCCTTTGACTCGGAGAGAAACGAGGTATTATTCTCTGCGGTGAATACCTCTCTCCTGCTTCAATATAAAGACTAGACACTGACTCTCTACAATCAGGGCAACGCCATGTTACAGCAAACTGAACTTGATGCCAGACCTCTGCCTATTGAAATTCCTCAGGGTTTTGGATGTCTGTTTAAAACCCAGTATCCAATCACAGGAAATGAAACGTGAAAACCACAGTACCTTTTATTGGAAGTCATTTCAGCCCCCAAGTCATGGCCAAATTCTCTGAATGATAGCCCTTAAATCTAACAACAGAACTCAACAGACTAAAAGGGCTATTTAGAGGGAGGCTGTGCCACATATCTCAATGAAAGCACCCACTTCCAGAGCTTGTAAAAGTCAGGTTAATCCATTTCCTGTTTCTGCTCTCTTTTACAGGGGTTATTAAATTATTATTAGGCTTCTTGACAAAATAACCCCCCCTCCCCCCTCTGAAAACTGCCAAAGAGTTTGTTTCCAGTGCTGCCGTCCCCTGCTGTGTAGATGTAGCTTGTCTTCTCCCTCAGAATGAAAAAAAAAAGAATTAGGAAGGACTCTGGAGATCAGGAAATAGAGAGTGCTGTCATTGTTTTAGTCTGTTTTGTAGTTTACAACTGTCTTGGGTGGGGGTGTGGATTTTTTTTCCAGAAAATCAGCCATTGGATTGTGGGAGTTGAGTCCATCTGCTGTTTGTTGATTGTTGCAACCCACACCAACCATTTGTTATGCATAATCCTAACAGTAATTTAGATATTTATCGGAATTTGCCAGATTGACTTCAGTGCGCAGTAAAAGGGTGAGTAGTAAAAGATGTTTATAACTGTGTACAGAAGCCTGTTCAAATGTGTGGTGACATCACAATCCAGTTTGGTGCTTTGCCTCCTCAGACAACATGGTTGCACTCTGGGAATATATATATTTTTTCCAGTCGAGTCCAGGTGCTCTGGGTTAGAGTTACACCACAGCTGCCCAGCTAAGACAACACAGTCAGAGACAACTGGTCACTAACAGGGTCTGACTGACTGCAGTCTCCCCAGCCCCTGCTGCTCACAGACACTGTGTGTGTATGCATGCAGAAACACACACTTATACTCCCTTTTATACATTCTCTCTCACTCTCTTTGTTTTCAACACACCTAGTTTGTCACGCATACATATCCACACACGCATCGAGTTCATCAACTGGATTAACGCTTGATCCACAAATTAGTTTAAAAACATATCATAAAGCAAGTTCTCACTTCCACACGTGTCTTAAAGAGCCCAGTCACCTGAGGTAGCATCGGTGTTGATGCTACATCAAACGCCTTCCATCAAACGCCACAAGCAAAACAATTACACAGTCCGTCAATGTCAGTTGGCAGTTGAGTTGGAATTCAATTCAGCTGCAACTGCCAATTAGCTCATGCATGTCAGGAGGGCTAGCTGCTCCTGAGCGCGGCTAGCAGACATGGACGTCTGAGCTAGAAGCACATCTCTGATAAGCACAAGCCATAAAATCAAACATCAGGGAACAATAATCGTCAACCTCAGAGTAAACAGGTCTGATACCTGCCCTGCTTTAGCCTGCTAACCCCTCAGCCAAAAAACACAATGTTTACCAAAGCAGCGCAACTAGAGTTTCGTTTGTAAATCTGTTCCCCGCCATGTTGACTAACACCTGCACGCATATACACACACATACACGTGCACACACACACACACGTGCACGTACACTCATGCACACACGCACACACATGCACGTGCACGCACACACGTGCACGCACACACATTTCAGACACTTGAAAGAGCCTGAAGGAGATTTGCGATCTTTTACAGTGAAGAATGGCTTGAAGTCGTGGGGGGAATTGCACTTGTCAAACAGCACCTGCAGGTTGAGCCTTTCATGTTGCTGCAGAAACAGGCCATCGTGCAGGAGGAGACAGGGAGAGAGAGGGAGAAGGCGAGAGAGAGAGGGAGAAGGCGAGAGAGAGAGGGAGAAGGCGAGAGAGAGAGGGAGAAGGCGAGAGAGAGAGAGCGAGAGAAGGAGAAGGTGAGAGAGAGAGAGAGAAGAAGGCAAGAGAGAGGAAAAGAGAGCGAAGGTTAGAGAGAGAGAAAGAGAGAAAAGGTTAGAGAGAGACTGAGAGGGAGAAGGCTAGAGAGAGAGTTGGCAGCATAGCAGACCATAATGAGCTGTGATGTGGCACTTTTAGAGCCAGTTGGAGTGAGTGTTGAGTCCAGCTCTGTCGTAAGTGTCGTAAACACACACGCACTTGTGGTTGGTTTTGAAATGTTGTGATCTTTGAGTCCGCACGTGAGCTCCCGTCTTCCTGTTTGATGTAAACCTCATGTCGATACACCTACGAAGTCAAGCAGATATAACTCACTATAACTTCCATGTTAAAGAAAATAGCAAATAACTGAGTTCTATGCAAGGCTACTTCTTCTTTCTTCACAGCAAAGTTTCATTTAACAGATGTGGTGTTTCTAAGCCTGGTGTTGCATTCAGGTCAGTGTGACCCACCATTCTGGTACAAAAGGTGAATCACAATGACCCTGAGGCAGCACCGAGGCTAAGAATCGAAAGGGATTTGATCGACATCATGTGTCTAAATGCAGACACAAGGAGCAACAATAGACTAGTGTAGTAGCTCAACATGAAGTGCATCAAGCAAATGTAAGCCATGTGAGTAGATTGAAAAAACGTAGCCAATAAACCCTCTCGATTTGTGGATAAGCCCCTTTTCTGAAAGAAACTTTTAAAAAGTAATGACTGTCAAAATGATGGATTTGTGGCAAGTGTCTTAAAGAATCTTGTATTCTAAACAAAATCAATCTTACAGTGTTATCAAAGCTTACAAAGCAGTATTTTTTAACAATAAAATGGCTTCAATATTTATTTTATTGCCCGCATATGGCAATTCAACAATTTGTGCTTGGTAGGTCGGTGGGTAAAATAGCAGTCTGAATTAGCAATAAATCTTACAAAGGATTTAAAGGGGATTTTGTTTAAAATATTGCTCAGATACATAAATCACAATGTGGGGTAGTAGTTGTTTTTAGGTCACACCCCCTAAACACACACATAAAAAAACCTAAGTGCTACCTCCCATGTCTACTTTAATACACCATCTATTGACTTTTAATGCATGCCTTTGGTTCTCTGTGGGATCCATGTGGTTGGATAAACGCCATGCCCAGACATAACATATAGTCCAACACACAACTTTTGTTATGTTTTCATTGTGGCGAGCTACTGGAATAGATTTTTTTTTGCTGCTCTATACATACAGTCTCCCTCAGACAAACCTGCAGAAAGTCTACTTTTCTGTGGCTGCAGACAGTCAGCGGGGAGGGGGAGGGGTTTAGGTCGTTGGGTCCTTCTCTTGCTCTGGGATAGAAGTCCATATGACAGACCTAGTCTCCATTAACACCTCCGTAGCCAATGAGGTCCCTGGCAGGTTGGAGGTGAGACACCTCAACAGCCAATAAGAGAGCGAGCAGCCTCTGGAGAGATGCAGTATTGTTCTTGTTCACACCTCATGCGTCAAAGTCACTAATGGCTCCCCAGCGGAGCTACCAGAGACCAGGGAGAGTCCGTGACTTTGGGTGTGAGTGTGCAGGAAGGTGTGTAGAATAAAGTGTAGGATAGTGTGTGAGTGAGGGAGTGAGTGCAGGATAGAGTGTGTAGGATAGAGTGTGTAGGATAGTGTGTATGTGAAGGGAAGTGTGCAGGATAGAATGTGTGTGAGGGAGTGTGTTGGATAGAGTGTGTAGGATAGTGTGTGTGTGAAGTAGAGTGTGTGTGAGGGAGTGTGTAGGATAGTGTGTGTGTGAGGGTGTGTGTAGGATAGTGTGTGTGTGAAGGAAAGTGTGCAGGAAGGTGTGTAGGATAGAGTGTGTGTGAGGGAGTGTGTAGGATAGTGTGTGTATGATAGTGTGTGTGTGTGTGTGTGAAGGAAGGTGTGCAGGATAGAGAGTGTGTGAAGGAGTGTGTAGGATAGTGTGTGAGGGAGTGTGTAGGAAAGTGCATAGGATAGAGTGTGTGTGAGGAAGTGTGTAAGATAGTGTGTGGGAAAGTATGTAGGATAGAGTGTGTGGGAAAGTGTGTAGGATAGTGTGTGTGTGAGGGAGTATGTAGGAAAGTGCCTAGTATAGAGCGTGTTTGAGGGAGTGTGTAGGATATTGTGTGTGTGTGTGTGTGTGTGTGAGGGAGTGTGAAGTCTCACCGGTTCAGTATGCTGGTGAAGAGCCAGGTGAAGAGCCAGGGTGAAGGTGAAGAGCCAGGTGAAGGTGCTTGAGCGTGACATTGTATTGCAGTCACCTACTGTAATAATAACTCTAATTTAATCCTGCCCTATACTGTATGCGATGTAAACTAAAACTTCAAAACGTTAGGGATTTGAAGTCTGACAGCCTTTGAAAAGATTGACCTGTACCAGTAGTAATCTAAATAATTATAAAATCTAAAACTAGATAACACAAATGTAATTAATCCAGAATTGACCACCTCACTCCTGCTGTGATTGGCAGCATGAACGTGGCGTTGGAAAGGCCCAGGTAACATGTGAAAGAAACACCATTTTATAGGTGAGGGTAACCTGCTGTCAGACCCACAGGGCCAGACACATAAGGACACCACTATTTACTAGATTATACAAGGAGGCCTTTTAAAGTCAATCAAGCGAGGGATTTTGTAATGAAATTATAGTAATTCTAGCTATCTAGCAATCAAAACAAAGCCTGATACCTAAGATGCATGTCAAATGCTTGTCAACAAGGCAGAGCAAGTGAAAGCTCATTCTTGGAAAGCATCCAACATTTTGTTTTGGCCTCCTACCTGCCTGTACAACACAGCAGAGCACGGGGACACGCCCAGCTCGTATCTGAATGCAGTGTTTTGTGTCCTTTCCAAGAAAGTTACCAGAGACAGAAACAGCAGTGTCTTCACCTTCAGTCAACATCCATCCATCTGGCTGATCTTACTGGTGAAGATGAATAGAAATACCTACTGTTGGCTCCACCCACACCCTCATTCACACCCACACACACACACACACACACTCACACCTCTCTCTCCTGTGAAACCTTGGAACACACAGATGAACAGTTTTTTTTATGAGATAAGGAAGTATTTTGAGTTATTTCCCCACTCCCACCCTCCTCCACCCACACACACAATGTTGACACTGTTAGAGAAGGTCTGACATAGTTACAGTCTGAGTCATCGATGGAGCTAAAAGTAGATCCTGCATGCAGGTAGGAGTCTGATAAGGACTCACCTGCAGGTAGCAGAACAAAAGTTTTAACGCTTGAACTTGGGAAGACTCATACACTTAGCTGCAGGCTAGTGGCATGGGCTAGTGGCAGGGGCTAGTCACAGGCTAATCGCAGGGGCTAATCGCAGGGGCTAGTCGCAGGGGCTAGTCGCAGGGGCTAGTCGCAGGCTAGTCGCAGGGGCTTGTCGCAGGCTAGTCGCAGGGGCTAGTCGCAGGCTAGTCGCAGGGGCTTGTCGCAGGCTAAACGCAGGCTAGTCGCAGTGAGGCCTGCTTGGCAGGGTTGCTAGCTTGCTCTGGCGACGGCCTGTGCTGTATGTTGTTTGGCTCTGTCGTGTTGGCGAGGTCTGTTCTCATGCAGATGTCCAGCAGAGCATGAATCACCCAACGTAGAGTCCTTTCTCTGGCTGTCCTCTCCACATCTCTCTCACCACACTTCTACAAGGAGTGGGAAATGCATAAAGTTGTCAGTGATATTTATGGCTGCTGTCAATGATATTTAAGTGTTTTGTTGTATAGAAGAGGAGTGCTGTTTCTGGGGTAGGTGTGAGCCTTTGTCAGCATCTCTGCTTTCTGAAAGAATTTGTTTTGTCTGCGTTTGTTACCTTCAAAACGTTGTCCTCAAAGGAATTGTAGTGTCTGTGTGCGCTTGCACGTGTGTACATTCCCTCTGACACACACTCCTGATGTATTGAGCCTGAGTCTCCATTAGGAAAAGTAGTGCATCATAGAAAGGAAGCAGGTTAATGGATTGCATGGAGTGTGTGTTTGTATGTGTGTGCATGTGCATGCCTGTGTGTCACAGACCTTCACCTTTCTCTTAAACAATGAGCAGCTAATGACTAAACTAACATCTGGAATTACGCAAGATGACCACCTCTCCGCCCTGGGACTCCAGCCTCCCTCTCCTCCTGCCCTCCTCTTCCCCAGCCCAGCAAGCCCTCCTCTACACTCAGGAAACCCAGGGAGTGAGTGGCTTCCTCTTCCCCTCTCATCATAAACGTCAGTGTGGAGGAAGTTCCTTGCACCACCAGGCCTGTCCCCCAAAAAGAGAGAACCTATCCCCAGACCTGTCCCCACAGACAAAATACTGTGCGTTGCTATGGCACTATTCTGGAATGTTGGTTAAATGTATGTGAACAAATTCTAACCCGTTGGCTCGTTTGTGATTTATTACAGTAATACTAGTTGTTGTATGTCCGTCACCAAAACCCTACAGATGCAATGGATTGTTTTGTAAACAAGCGGGTGCCGTTTGAAACTTAGTCTTAGTTGGTGTCAGGGTGGGAAGACTAGCACTGTGTCGCCCAGCTGAATGTTTTCACACTGGTAGGAAAAGACGTTATGTCATGGTTGCCCTGTCGCAAGTCATAACACCCACACAAACAGCTCCACTAGCCCTGAGTTATTACATCTGTGCTAACTGAATTATCACCGTTTCATCAGCTATGACGTTAACGACAGCTAAATAATGTTAGGTCATTTTTTATGACTGAACAGTTACTAGCAATAATTCATCGTATCTTTGGGCGTTGGCCTTCCAGGTTCACTCTGGGTGGGAAAGGCTGTGTCATGAAGAGACCTTGTCTAAAGAGTTTATCTCCTGGCGTATGTCTAGGAAGTGTTATTCTGGTGAATCTGCACCTTGTGGCTGGACATAAGCTGTTCAATATTCAAGCATCTGTTACATTGTTGTGGCTCCTACTACAGTTTAAAGATCAGTTTCTCTAGCTCGACAGAGCTCTCTTACTTCTCTGTGTTGGACTTGATCAGAACGTCACATTCAGGATGTCATTACCCTTGCAGGTCCAAAGCCACGTCTAGAGAGCATACACTGTTTGTACCAGCCAGCCTTCACAAACAGACTTGAACTAGGTCTCTTCTACTTAGCCTTCAGAAACTCTCTCAGTCACAGTACAACATTCCGGACACAAGTACCCCTATCATCCAGCATACCTTCTGATAACTATTATTATAGATACATAAACCCACTAATGATCTCTGCGGATGAGAGACTGAATGTTAAAATGCGTGGCATTTACAGCAGAGTGGAGTCAGTGTGGCCATTGTTCTTCATGATGGCAGAATGGGAGAGATGCTGTTGAAGTTTTATAAAGCCGTCTTAGTGGCACACACAGCCCAGCCTGGTAAATGTCACCAGCGTGCAGGGAGAGTTCAAACGTGACGATGAGGATGCCAGTCAGGTAACATGAGCGTAATGAACTACTGGCAGGAGCAGGGGGGAGTTAGATACATGAAGGAAGAGAGGTATATGAGAGAAGGGACATGGATAGAAACATGGGGACAAAGAGAAGTAGAGAGAGAGGGACAGAGACTGAGTGTGTGAGAGAGGGACAGGGAGTGAGTGTGTGAAAGAGAGAAGGACAGTGTGAGTGTGTGAGAGAGAGGGGGAAAGAGAATGAGTGTGTTAAAGAGAGAGAGGGAAAAAGTGAGTGAGTGTGAAAGAGAGTTACAGAGAGTAACTGTGAAAGAGAGAGGGACAGAGAGTGAGTGTGAGGAAGAGAGAGGGACAGGGAGTAAGTGTGTGAAAGAGAGAGGGACAGAGAGTGAGTGTGAGGAAGAGAGAGGGACAGAGAGTGAGTGTGAGGAAGAGGGAGATGGAAGGAGAGACAGAGTGAGGAAGAGGGAGATGGAAGGAGAGACAGAGTGAGGAAGAGGGAGATGGAAGGAGAGACAGAGTGAGGAAGAGGGAGATGGAAGGAGAAGACAGAGGAGAAGAGGGAGATGGAGAAAAGAGAGATAAAGAGAGATGAAGACGAACAGAGTGAGGAGAGGAGATGAAGGAGAGAGACAGAGTGAGGAGAGGAGATGAAGGAGAACATTAGGAGAAGAGGGAGATGGAAGAGAACCAGAGTTGGGAAGAGGGAGAAATTGAAGGAGAGACAAGTAGAAGAGGAATGGAAGGAAACCAGAGTGACAGAAGATGGAGATGAAGAGACAGAGTGGGAAGAGGGAGAGAAGGAGAGACAGAGTGAAAAGGAGATGGGAAGGAAGACAATAGGAAGAGGGAGAGGAAGGAGAGAGAGTGTGTGTGTGAGATTGTGTGTGGTGGAGGGGGAGGAGGGGAACCTTTCTTTTGGTCAGTTGAGAGATAGAGGGAGAGATGGTAAGAGAGAGACAGAGTGAGAAGAAGGAGATAGAAGGAGAGCAAGTGAGAAGAGAGATGAAGAGAGGAAGAGAAGAGGAAGAGGAGAGTGAGGGAGACAGAGTGAGGAAGAGGGAGATGGAAGAAGACAGAGTGAGAAGAGGAGATGGAAGAGAAGACAGAGTGAGGAAAGAGGGAAAGATGAAGGAGAGACAGAGTGAGAAGAGGAGATGAAGAGAGACAGAGTGAGGAAAAGTGCCACTTTGATTCTTTTGCCCACGCTGTAACACTAACCAGAGGAGTCGTGGTCTCGCTGCTGATTGGCTCAGATGTCAGAGTGGATCCATGCGTGAGGGCTAGGGGAACACAGTAACCCAAGCCCTGCCTCCACAGTAGCAGCAGGGGAAAGGGACTCCCAAGGGAGGCTCTGGCCTCTCTCAGAGACGCTGCCTGACAGAGAGACAGCAGAGAGACTGTCAGACAGAGAGAGCAGCAGACAGAGAGACAGGCTCTCCAAGAGACACTCTGTCAGACAACAACATGCAGGCAGGGCAGACAACAGACAGAGCAGACAGACAGACAGAGACAGAAGAACAGGCTCTCAGAGAAACACTGTTCAGACAGACAGACATCAGCAGACAGACAGACAGACAGAACAGGCAGATCAACAGACAGACAGACAAGAGAGACGGAAAGGCTCTCAGAGAGACACTGTTAGACGGAGAGAGCAGCAGAGAGACAGGCTCTAAGAGAGACACTGTCAGACAGACAGCAGCAGAGGACAGGCTCTCAGAGAGACGACACCATTTAGTTTGACACGTTCCATACTCTAAAGATCAGTCGAGGATCAGGATAATGCTTTGATATGGTGTTTCCCACTGTAGATGTAGTGTTTCCCACAGTAGATGTAGTGTTTCCCACTGTAGATGTGGTGTTTCCCATTGTAGATGTGGTGTTTCCCACTGTAGATGTGGTGTTTCCCACTGTAGATGTAGTGTTTCCCACTGTAGATGTAGTGTTTCCCACAGTAGATGTAGTGTTTCCCACTGTAGATGTAGTGTTTCCCACTGTAGATGTGATCTCTCTCTTTTTACTC
>BROE01000022.1:2752761-2766723 GCA_036571765.1 Plecoglossus altivelis
ATGACATCATTCACTCCAGATGAATCAATCATCAAGCGAAACTTTGATTCAGTTCAGAGAACTGCTTCTTAAAGATAAAACCGTCAGCATCTCTCATCAGCTGCCAAACAGTAACCCCTTGAGAACATCACAGAGGGATCTCATCATGTCAGGTCATTAGCGTTAGTCCACAGGAGCTGTGCCACAATCTGCACACAGTGACGGTACACTGTGGCAGCGTGGTTAGAGCTCTTGCCTCCCAATAAGGAGATCATGGGTTTGATTCTTGGGCCTAATCCAACATCACATGATCTCTCTGTGTGGAGTCTGCATGTCTTTCCCATGTTACAATGGGTTCTCTCCATCCACTCCAGCTTCCTCCCACTGGCCAAAAACATGCAGGTTAATAGGACATTCTAAATTGCTCCTAGTGAATGAATGTGGCCAGGGTATGATTGTAAATGAGAATTGCTTCTCAAACTGTTTACCTGGATGAATAAAGGATTTAAAAAAAATCTGATGTCTGAGTTTTTCGCCCTGTTCGTCAGCAGAGCCCCCTGAGAGTAATGCCAGTGATAACACAGCTCACGTTTTTCACAGACATCAAATTGACGGAAAACTCTCTTGTGTGAGTTTAGTATGAACTTGCTGCCTAGCTGCCATGCTTGGTAAAAAGCGTGTCATTATGTAATATGTTGACTGGTTGCTGGGCGATAATCTTGCATCTTCACTGCCATTTGTCATAAGAAACGAATGGGCCGTGAGATGTGTGTGTGTGTGTGTGACCTCACTTGAGGGGGTTGATTGCGGCGTTTCAAGAGCGAACACACACATAAACACACTGCAGACAAAGAGAGGGGTCAGAAAGTAGCCTTTGGTGCCGGAGTTGTTGAAATAAAGGGTTTGGATCCAGTAAATATTGACTTTGCTAAGCAAATGTTTATCTTTGGGTTTCTTCCAGTGACTACAAGTGTGCTCTGTCCTATTTGGTTTTGTGCTGAAGGGACAGTTCCTTCTGCGGTGACCTACTGACAGGGACACATTCGACTTTGGTGATCGTATCAGTGACAGTACAAGCACGGTGTACACATGGATGGAAAGTAGGCATGTTTGTTCAGGTATCCTGGTGTGTGGGTGCAGTGCAGTGTGCTTGCATTACCAGGTCGTGACCACACACCTAAACACGTCCTGGGTCATCGCTGGCACACATGAGAGATCGTCAGCGTTGTCTGCGTTTACGAACGTCAGGACCTAGTTTCCAGTCTGTCTCCTTCTCTGTAAACGCAGACCAACCCAGCGCCAGCTCCACTCCACTTCATATAAACTGCACAACTGATACTGAATCCCTCGCCAGGAAGTCAGCTCAGTGGCAAGTCAGGCCTAAGTGTCCTCCAGTGCTGCTGGTGCTCGGAGCACGCACGCACACAACCCTCCAGGACATTGGGATGACCTCCAGGACATTGAAATTACCTCCTTGACATTGGGTTGACCTCCAGGACATCAGGACGACCTTCAGAACATCAGGAAGATCTCCAGGACAATCTCCAGGACATCGGGACGACCTTCAGAACATCAGGGCGATCTCCAGGACATCAGGACGACCTCTACAACATCAGGATGACCTCTACGACATCAGGACGACCTCTACGACATCAGGACAACCTCTACAACATCAGGACGACCTCTACGACATCAGGACGACCTCTACAACATCAGGACGACCTCTACGACATCAGGACGACCTCTACAACATCAGGACACCCTCCAGGACATCATGATGGCATCAGTATGACCCCCAAGGAGATTTCTCTTGGAATTCTCTTCACCCAGAAGTCCAGTCTGGTTTCCAGTGAAGCGTGACTATTGTAGGAGTGAGGCTCAGGGTTTATGTTGAGGTCACATGATCAACTTCCCTGTGGCTGAGCAGTTCGTTCTATAGAGAACAAACAGATGAGCTCATGCCTCTAGCATTCCACACAAGTCCCACATTCATAGAAAGGTTCAGAGTGGCAAAAGGTGTGTTTGCCAAGTTCAACTAATGTATTTTTTCATTTTCCTAACGAATCTGAAGACTCACCTGCTCATTGGCTGAATGGTTGAGAGTGATGGGACCTGTCTGGATGGGAGCTTCTGTCAGCTTGTGTAAATGCAAGTTAGCTGGGTGGGAAGGACGTCCTTTATTAGTCAGAATGGCCCTCTCGCTGTTCTGATGGGGTTATAACAGCCCAGTATTTATATTTCTATCATAACCAGTATCGGATGGGGATGCCACACAGTCAATGGAAACAGGTTCCTTCAGGACAGGGAAGACAGCAAGTGTTTAAGCAGGTTGCTTTAATCACTGTTTTGGAAAGCTGCTGAAATGTTGTGGTAAAGCATGTTCCCCTATGCTAACTCTTGACACTAACTTAAAAGTAATTTCACATTGCTGAACAGAAGTAGAAATGGCACTGTCCTTGTGTGTCAGACAAAGTGTTTAGGTGTTCCCCTCCACAGAAGCCCAGACTAAAGCAGTGTTTACAGGCTGAAATGGATGGCCGCCATATATTATGTTCAGATTCCATAAATACGCAGGGAGTCTTCCACTGTCAAAGCATACATGCCGCTGTGTGATGAATGGGAACACAAGGTTCATAAATACAAAGAGCTGAAATACGTGGGACCCAAGCCCAAGATCCACTTAGAGAAGCCAGAGATTCATGGTCTCCACGTCACACAAGGTAAGGAAGCTTAGTCAGCAGTAGAGAGGGAGAGAGATGTAGAGACAGGGACTTAGACACACAGAGATACTTGGAGACGTAGACTTGGAGACAGAGAAGACAGACACACAGACAGACGCACAGACGGACAATGATGAAAGGAGGACGAACGGAGCTGTGGATCTGTTAAAAAGGTGTGTACAGAGTGAGTTTGATATCGTGGACACGCAGGACATTAGATAAGAAGAGCCAGTGCATCACATCAGCTGCCAAACATCTGAGCTAACACTGCAACCAGCCAAAGAACCAAGAGCCCCACCCAGCCTCCTTCGTCTCAGAGCTGCCTCCTCCACCCTGATGCACCACCACAACACCAAGGGAAACAGAGATGGAGCTCTGAATAGCCAGCCCTACAGGAGATCGCTGAGACGACTAGACTCAGGGTAATAGTTTCTGAGAGCCGTGCCAAGCTAGTGCCCGTGCCCTTTCTCAAGCCGCCGCTCTACGCAGTCCTCCTCGCTCTTAGACAGCACCAGACGCTCCTGACCAATAAAATGATCCTTCTGCGCCCAGCCGTAAATCATGCGCTGGGCCACGCTGAGGCAGGGTGGGAGAGCTTCTTGTTAATGAACCGTTTCATCATCTCACGGACTTTGCCCTCATTTTTCTCCCTCATTTAATCCAGTCCTGTATATACATCAGTCTGAGAGATCTAGTGGTGGAATAACACAGTAGAAACAGGCATTTGTAGATAGCCAGGCATTCAAACCTGTGTTTAGCTGAGAAAGTACTCCCGTAGGTTTGTTAGTCACATGATAGCCTGAGACTGTGTTGTTATAAAGTCACGAAGTAAGGTTTGGGTGTTGCACAGCCAAAGGGAATTTCATTTGGATAATGTGGGGAGATCCAGCAGGGAAGCAAAGTGAATTCAGCCATGTTCAGAAACACATTCTAAAGATTTTCTCAGAAAATGGAACTCAATAGGTGTAAGCAATCTACTGTTGTGACAAGACTGCAGGGCGAGACAGGAACTGCAGTGTCTCTTAGCTGATGAGCTGATGAGATTGTTTCTGTTCATTGCTCAGGGACGTCAGCGAGGCTTTTTAAACATGAACTTTTCCACCCCGTGTCAAAATAGAATCACATTGTAGAGTAGACTGCATGTTTCTTAACTGATTCCAGTTTTTCAAATGTGTTTTTTACGCCTTTGTTCAGAACTTTACTGCTCTCCAACTTTTGGAGATGACAATCTGTCTCACTCGTTAGCATTGCCCATCTCCCCAACTCATCACCCTCCTCTCTCAGGGACTTTGTGAAGACTCAGTCAAATTAATTTACAACGTCCCAAAGGTCTTTGTGGCTTCTCCCCCCTACACAACCCCGCCCTCTCCCTCCACCTCCGACCTCCTCACCTGTAAGGGTTTTCGAGGCTCCAACTTCACCAAAATAACTGTGATTAGTGACGCTGCCTGGGTTGGGACACATTACGGCACCCAGCTCACCACTCTAGGGGACGGGGAGCTGTTACGCGCTCAGTTGTGGATGAACAAAGGCATTTACCTGAGATGGCCCATGTAATCACTGCCCTGAACACAAGTTTGACACAAATCACAGTGTAATTACACAGAGCTGGAACAGGACTCCTATGATCCTGGAGACGCAGGTTAGGAAGCAAGGACTACAGAACATGCTTCTGAAACTATAGACCCCTCCTTAAATACAGAGAGCAAGACAGGGTTGGCCTAGTGTTTAGTACTGTTTTGTGGGGAGTGTAAAAAGCGAAGGTCAAGAGTTGGAAATCTTCTGTTTTTCTTGAGGCAGAACGTGATTTTTCAGAGACATTACAAACTACCATTTTTCTCTTGGATAATGTCCACTGTCATATAGCGACCACAGATATCATTAAAACGTTTTGTAACCGTGCCATCCAAACTTCCCACTTGTGGCTCTATGTAATCAAACAAACATGACGTCTCAGCATTCTTTGGAGTTTAATTTATGAGTGCAAAGTAAAATCCACTAATGTACTTCAGGCCTTGTGGTATGTGGATTCTTTGGAAAGTGTCGTTCCTTGCCGAGTGAGTGTTTGAGCTACTCCTTGAACTCAGTTAGAGGTGGTGATCTTCAACATGCAGTGTCCTTCCAGTGTTTGGGAGCCACAAATTCGGATTGTGCTTCATTGTTTTGTCAGTTTGTGCTGAACCCTATCCAGTTTGTGGGTAGTTGAGCAAACATGTCTGCAAGACAAACTTCGTGTGCCCTCCTCAAAAAACAGAAGCTTCATTTGTGGTGAAGATACCGAGATGGATTTTCAGGATTCTGTTTTTGGAGACGCACCAGAAAATCTTTATGACCAAAACATTGAGGTTGTTTCATTTTGAAATCGTTTGACAATAAAGTTGACAGAGATATTCAACCTGAGCTGGGTCAAGGCTAGGGTAAAACGTGCTGATTGTGCAAAATAAGAAATTATTACGCACATATACCTTAGGATTAAAGAGCTAAAAACCATAATTCACAGGAACAGCATGCTCGCTGATGTGATTAAGAAGAACAGCATGGTCGCTGATGGCCACTTGGGGGATAACATGGAGAGCCGGAAATGATCACATAAATCCGTTACTGGGACACAAAGTTCCTTGATTTACGAAGTTTTTTAGAGGTGAATCAGGACACGGCCACACTTGGATGTGTACAGAAGTGTTCTCCACACCCCTGCAGTCAGCCAGCCATCCTGCTAGCACGCTCCCTTACGGAGCATCAGCCAGACCAGGCCTCATCCCACTAGGTTTTGGCCCTGACTTCAGGATTGCATCTGGGAACACCCTACTTTCTCCTATTTCAAAGGCTCCATGCTGCCGCATCACTGCTCAGAGGTCATGTATCACAGAAAGAACTGACAACTGCACAGGCCAACAGAACAGCAAAGTACATGTGAACCAGTGTAAAGACGTAAGGACAGAAACACTGAGCTGTAATGTGTTGGTGTTTAATAGGTGGCTCTGGGCATCTGGGCCCAGGATCTGTCCGGGTGTTTAAAAGTGTGTTTGATGGAAGAACCTCTTACGTCCTCAATGAAAGCCAACTCAGCCGAACTCCTCACTGCTTGTCTGCTTAGACTCATCAATTACCTCTGACAATGAGAAAGAGAGAGAAGTGGAGGGAGAGAGAGAGGGGTGGAGCAGGACAGAGATGTGTGTATGTGAGAGAGAGAGAGAGAGAGAGAGAGAAGTGGAGGGAGAGAGAGAGAGGGGTGGAGCAGGACAGAGATGTGTGTATGTGTGAGAGAGAGAGAAGTGGAGGGAGAGAGAGAGAGAAGGGAGAAGAGAGAGGGAGAATAGACACAGAGAGAGGTAAAATAGAGACGAGAGAGAGAGAGAGAAGAGGGAGAGAGAGAAAAGAGAAGAGAGAATAGAGAAGAAGAGAGAGAAAGAGAGGTGGAAGGGGTCGAGTGGGAGAGAGTGGAGGGAGAGAGGTGGACACATGTGTCTGTGTGTGTGTGCTGTGTGCTGTGACCAGAGAGAGAAAGAGGTGGAGGGAGAGAGAGGGGGTGATGGAGAGAGAGGGGGATGTAGAGAAAGAGAGAGAGAGAGAGAGAGAGAGAGAGAGAAGAGAGACGAGAGAAAGTGGAGGAAGAGGAATGAATTGTGTGTTGTGTTTTTTAGAGAATAGAGAAAAAAAACAGGTGTCGGAAGCTGCGACGCGGGAGAGACTGTCCCTTGTGTGTCAGAGCGAGACGAGAGCGAACGACGATAAGAGGAGAAGAGAAGAGAAGTGGAGAGTTGGAGGAGAGAGGAGAATGAGGAGTGATGTGTGTGGTGTGTTGTGTGTGTGTGTCTGAAGAGAGAGAGGAGAGAGAGAGAGAGAGAGAGAGAGAGAGAGAGAAGTGGAGGGAGAGAGGGAGTTGGAGAGAAGTGGAGGGAGAGAGGGAGTTGAAGAGAGTTGGAGTGAGAGACCACTTCAGTTTCCACCAGTTTTACTTGCAACACAGTGAGTCCCCCCACCCACCAACAGAGATGTTAGCTCTAATGATTTATTTTAGAGAGCAGCAGTCCTCTGTCTCAAACTGTCAACTTTGTCTTGAGCCATCCACTCTACAAGAGCCCATCTTGAAGGGTTTATTTTGATACTGAAGCCGATCCTGCAGTTCCCTCTGACAGGGCCTTGTGTGAGGGAAAAGAAGACTGTTTGACTCCCAACATTAAAGAGCGCATTAAAAGAGAGGAGGTTTGAGAAACCACCCTGATGTTGGTGTTGCCTCCGGGTGAATGTAAGAACCTGCTGTTTGAAGCTCTCTTAGGTGTCAGAAAGGAACCTACTTCATCTTCATTATCCATTTGAAGTCTGAAGAGCATGAGATTGTGTTTTGCAGCTTTATAGACTTTCTTTACTGTTCAAGAGCTATTTTGAAATGTGGCGAGAACTCCAAATAATCCAGTGTTGTGCAATGCCTTGAAAAGCCAAACTGCAGATGTAGCTGGAGGTGTTACCGTATTATTTTGAAGAAATCCTCAAAGTAAATCGAAATGTACCAAGATCATGGTTGTATGTCATTGTGAAATTGTCTGTGTAAGCGAGTTCTTTGGCCCGACTTGCATTACTGACTTGCACAGGTCCCACAAAGATCTAGCACAGAACCAACACCTACAACCGACAAGACACTCTGCTTCCTAGAAGCACATCGCCTGACTGCAGCTGTGGCAGAGTTAATACAGGATCAAGCGCTTGGAAGGTTGGGTATGTTCTTGCGTGTACACACCCTGACTTTGTACACACCCTGACTTTTCACACACCCTGATGTTTCACACACCAAAGAACCTCCCCTAAAACCTACATTATTCTCTCAACGATGTAAATGCGGCAGTGTGATTCTGAAACAACTGCCAGGAGCACAGAAGGCTCACATGGAGCAGATATGGCTGAGATGTAGACAAGCTCCTGTTGAATTAGCACTGAGGAACATCATGTTTACTCGTCCATTTTAATTGGCTTGTAAAGTGAGAATGCTGTTGTACAAATCGTTCCAATACATGGACACCCTCCATTAGCACCTGTTTCAATAAATGATTTCATCCAAATAAGGGACATTTTATTATACTCTTCACTTGCTGCAGAATGTAATAGCTTTTCTTCCAAGCACCTCCCAGCTCTGACTAGCCAAGTCAGTGCTGAATGTTCTTCCAGGATTTATGTCCTTTATGTCTTTTTGTGCAAAATGTGACAATTGGAATAGGTTAACGTGTCACATCAATGAGTCTTAAATGATGAGAAGGATCCTTATTATAGTAAGAATGTGGTAACCAGAGTGTAGCAGGTTGGTGCCATGTTTTATCAATGATCTGCTTCTCTGTTTTTGGAACAACGATTGATAAAAATCTTTTAAGTATCAGATGTTTTGCAGGTTAAAGGTTGGAGCCCCTCTCTAGCCTTCTACCCTCCTATCCCTACCCCTCCCCTCCTACCCCTCCCCTCACACCCCTGCCCCCCCTCCCCTCACACCCCTGCCCCTCCCCTCGCACCTCTGCCCCTCCCTCACACCCCTGCCCCACCCCTGCCCCTCCCTCCTACCCCTGCCCCCCCCTGCCCTCCCCTCACACCCCTGCCCCTCACTCAACCCCTGCCCCTCCCTCCTACCCCTGCCCACCCTGCCCTCCCTCCACCCCTTCCCCTCCTACCCCTGCCCCACCCCTGCCCCTCCCCTCACACCCCTGTTTTGTGCTTTTCCAAGCCCCTGTGACATTTATTTAGAAATACTAAACTTTTATTTTTCCTTCACTCACAGCTTTGATCCACATCCCTCTTCATTCCTCCCTCCCTCCTCATCTCTCCCCCCTCCTCCTTTCTCATCCATTTCTCCTCCCCTCCCTCCTTCCTCACCCCTCCTTCCCTCCCTCCCTTCTTCTTCCTCATCCCTCCCTCCTCATCCCTCCTCCCCTCCTCCTCAGTATTGTCTTACAGTGTTTGACATTTCCTCAGCCCTTTTGAAATGCTCCCTAGATTAGGTGGGCTGTGGGCGCTCACACACCGACGCACACCCTGACACACACACCGACACACACACCGACACACACCAACACACACCCTGACACACACACTGACACACTGACACACACACCGACACACACACCGACACACACCCCGACACACACCTTGGTGCTGCAGAACAAGAGCCCATTCTGCGCTACAGTTGACCGTGACATAAACACACGATCTCTGCGCTCGCAGTCAGTGGCTTTATTTTACCTGAGATTTCATAAGAGCTGGAAACTTGAGGTTCTTATTACTTGCTGTTGGGAGGTGTGTGTGTGTGTGTGTGCACGCACCTTGTGTGTGTATGTATACACACACGTGTAAGAGCCAACCTCGTAGCCTTTAGACACCCGTGCCAGCATGAGCTATTAAACAATGTGAGTCATGCATAGATGGATCATTATTTAACACTGACCTCAACTACTTGTCGATGTTCGCTAATCTAGCCATCTCCCTGCTGTTGTTGCCCAAGGGATTCCTTGCTGTCAGCTGCCACACATTCCAACCACAGTGGGCAGCATGATGAGAGGAACTCTGGTTCATTATACTCAGTTTAACCAAAGCTGCAAAAAGCAGAAGAGACAAGAGATTGATATCACCTGCATCTGAAGCTCTGAAAATAGGCCAGCAAATTTGTAGTCAATCTGTATGGGATATGTCAACGTGAACTGAGGTTTGTGTGTGTGTGTGTGTGTGTGTGCGCGTCATAACAGAGAGGGTTACTGTAAAGCTTGAGTCAGACGTCTTCAATTTCAGGCACAGTTTCGATGGTGTGTGTGTGTGTTCGTGTGTGTGTGTGCGTGCAAGCGTGCATGTGTGTGTTAGAGCATGCTTGTGTGCGTGTGTGTTAGAGTATGTGTGTGTGTGTGTGTGTGTACGCGTGCTTACGTGTGTGTGTGTGTGTGTGAGAGAGTATGCGTGGGGCACTGGTGCTAGCATGCGTCTTCACCCTGGACCAGGCCCCAGGTGTTACACCACAGGTTCATTAAATTCCCTGTAACACTTTTTCCATCGCACCCATTCAGTCAAACAGTAAAGAGTGTTTGGGGAAAAAAAAAATCCAAATGGTTTATTTGTGTTGCTGTCAAGGGTCTCTCTCTCTCACACTGTTCTCCATTCTCTGTGTCTATATCTGTCTCCCTCTGCATCTCTCCCTGCCTCTCTCACGCAAACTGCAGAGTGCAGACAGCAGAGGCGGCCTAGTAGAGTCCTGGCGGCCAGGTGAGCTGTAGTTACATGTTTAACTTCATCAGGCTCTGGGAACAAAATGTAACCGCAAGAGGTGGATACCAATCCCATAATTAGCACAGTTAACACTGGGAAAATGATGGCTCAGGTCTTGTGCTTGGTTTGGACGTATCGTGTAACCGATCTGGGTTCATTTGGACACTGGTGATAAGACAGACTGTTGAGGTTTTAGAACACTTAGATTTATGGATGGATGTAATCAGTGTTGATGACATGAGCAGTGGGTGGAGAGCAGTGCTCTGACTCTGACTCTACACTGACTCTGTCTGACTCTACACTGACTCTGTCTGACTCTACACTGACTGCACTGATTCAATTCTGACTCTGTTTGACTCTACACTGACTCTACTCTGACTTGACTCTGGCTCGACACTGACTCTGCACTGACTCTGTCTGACTCGACAACGACTGTACTTTGAATGCACTGACTCAAGTCTGACTTTGTCTGACTCTACACTGACTCGACTCTGACTCTAGGCTGACTGCACTGACTCTGTCTGGGTTGACTCTGACTGTCTGACTCGACTCTGACTCTGTCAGACTCTACGCTGACTCGACCATGACTCTACACTGACTCTACTCTGACTTGACTGGCTCGACACTGACTCTGCACTGACTCTGTCTGACTCGACAATGACTGTACTTTGACTCTGTCTGACTCTACACTGACTTGGCTTTGACTCTACACTGACTACACTGACTCTGTCTGACTCTTACCGACTCGACTGACTCTACCTGACTCTGACTCTGACCGCATGGTCTAGCATGGAGGATTACTGTGGAACAAGACATGAGTTTGGATCAGTAGGTATTTAGTAGAATATTGACATGGTGGATTTGTAGAAAAGGAGGCAACAGTAACCTGGAAAAACCTCAGGCTGGATCCAGATGACAGAGGCTTGGACTGGCTCTCAAAGTTTCTTCCTAAGCTTTTTAAGATAACTGATTATTAGGAGACATTCATAACCCATATTACATGTTGGGTTACAAAGAATATTTATGGGGTGTCGAAATCGCAAGGCATCTCCTTCAGTAAGATTAGACATGTTTTGAGTGTTGTGAAAAAGGAGACCGGAAAATGCTGATGAAAATCAAGAGCTAAACATCAACTCGCTGCTAAGATAGCGAGAGAACCTCATGACAACCAAGCGAGACGGCAGCATACTTACAAGTTCACAGAGTTCAACCACGCTGTTCAAACAGACTCATTGTGTCTAGCATGGCAGTGACTTCATGGCAGGATGAATAATATATGGATGGAGATGCAGAGATGAGCTCATGTGGCTGTTTTTACCCAGCCTGGGGTGGCTGGGAGGTGTGTGGTGCTGGAGAGGCTGGAGCAGCACTCAGGAGTCAGGACAAGATGTCTTCTTCTCTTAAGTCATTACGTAAGTCTTCTGTTCAAGCGGATCACAACTTCATATTTCATTACTGTGTCCTTCCAGTGTCAGAACGTGCATTCAGAAAGTTAAAAACATATTTCAACTTCTGCCCCACCTGTCACCAAACTCTGCATAATCCGTTGAAGAACATTCCATGCTTTTATGAAGTTATTTTCTTCATGACGCGGATGGAAAATCTGCCTGGAAATAAAGAGCAAGGATTACTCTTCAATGTTCTGACTAATTACAACCTAACTGCCTAGTTATTCTGGAATGATGAATGTGTAAATGTGTTTCAACACGTTTCAGCATAAGAAGATACTTTTCCCCTTCTAATAATAGACAAGGATTTAAATAATCAACTAGGTTCTTTTTCAGGGTCTTGCCCAGTTCTTTGCTTTCGCAAATAAGGGTCTTGTGTGTGAACTGTAGACTTGAATAACAAGCTCACCTTTCCCTGCTCTGAACCTGTGCAGGAGAGCTCCATACCTCCTCTTTAGGCTCCGCCTCCTCCTCAGGTTGGGCCGTGTCACGCAGTCTGCTGGGCCAGTCCCTGGCCAGGTATGTGCTGGAGAAGAATGAGAGGGATTGTCGTGGTGTGCTTTCAGAGTACAGAATCTCGTTAGCCTTTGGGTTCTGGCACGAGCAGGGGGTTGGCAGGGAGACCATGGCTCCTGCCCGCTGATAGGCTGATGGGGGAGTCACGCTCAGTTGTGCACACGCGCTGCACGCTCGCAGCTTGGACAGGGGCAGTCACATGGTAAGGGAGTAGGGACCGTTAAAGATATGCTATCATCTCGTTTACCAAGGAGGTGTCCTTCAGCAAACTGTACCCAGCCCTGCACGTTCACCTTCCTGAAGCTGTGCCAGTCTAGAGGTTTCTAAGACAACCATACCCTTAAGGACATTTTTTAGTTGCGCACCATTGAAAACTGTAAATGGATGTGATCCTGCATAGTACATGCAGTTGTTAGGATTCAGGTACTTCTTATTACAATCGTCACTCAATGTTGTCAATCACATTTCTTTTGTTTGGCAACAGTTTCTCTGACACCCTTAAGCTGTTGACCAGGCTGTATAAAGTGTTGTGTTCAACATGGGGCTAGTCATGTGTTACTTCTAAAGTATACACATTCCAGCAATCATCTATCTTTATTTCCCTCTGTCATCACTTCTCTTCATCCTCTTTCTGTGTGTGTGTATCTCTCTCTCTCTCTTACACCAACAAATCTCTAGATACATTTACCCGCTACACAGACCCGGCCTGTTGTCTGAAGACTTCAGAGACAAGGTACTTCCATGTGTCCTGTGTTTCTATGGGGGAGAGAGAGGAAGGGAAGAAAGAGGGGTGAGAGAGAGAGATGAAGAGTGGAGTGAGAGAGAGGTGTGGAGAAGGAGAGATGAAGAGTGGAGTGAGAGAGGTGTGGAGAGAGAAAGAGAGAGGGGAGATAGAGAGAGATAGGGAGAGCTGGGGGGTTGGGGCGGGGGTGTTGTGTTGCAGCCAATGGTGCTGTCCTGTGCCATGGTGGCAGAGAGAGGCTAACAATGGCCCAGCAGGATGGTTGGACAAGGGTCAGAACAGAAAAGCAGCTGCAGCAAGCTTGTTCCCTCGCTCCAGAAACATCCCACACAATGGCCCAGCGTGGCACTGCCCAGTGGGGCAGGAGTGCTTTTGTGAGGGGGTCTCGCTCTGGACTCAGGGTGGAGGAGATCCAATGAAGCAGGAGAAGCTGGGGACAGGAAGAGCGTTTGGGGACAGGACAGGCTGGGGACAGGAGAAGAGAGGATGGGGACCAGAGAAGAGAGGCTAGGGACAGGAGAGGCTGAGAGAGGGAGAGGCTGAGAGAGGAAGAGGCTAAGAGATGAAGAGGCTGAGAGAGGAAGAGGCTGGCTGGGTTTAGCTGCAGCAGAGGGAGTCACACACTGTCCTTGTTTCCACTCTGCCACACACACACACACACACACACATACCTGATTCAGTACATGACAGAAATGCTTAGACTCAAGCTGCTGTGTGAGACAGTGTGTTCCTGCTCCTGATTTTGTGTGTGAGTGGGCAGAAGGGGGCAGGGGGGCATGGTGGGCACACAATGCTAACTGAGAGCAAACTGACAGGGTCCGTAAACGGGCCCATCTCACCACTGCTCTGCATGGTGGAGACACACTGTACCCACTGAAACAACAGTCCAAACTCTCTCTCTCTCTCTCTCTCTCTCTCTTTCTTTTTCTCTCTCTCTTTCTCTCACTCCTCTCTCTCTCTCTCTCTCTCTCTGTCTCTCTCTCACTCTCTGTCTCTCTCTTTCTTTTTTTCTCTCTCTCTCTCACTCCTCTGCTCTCTTGTCTCTCTCCTTTCTTTTTCTCTCTCTCTCTGTCACTCGCTTCTCCTCTCTCTCTCTCTCTCTCCTCTCTCCTCTCTCTGCTCTCAAACAACACGCGCAACACACACACACACACGGCACACACACAAGCAGTCGCTCTTCTCATTATGCACAGTCTAGCGCCCCGACACTTTCTACACGTTTCTGTTTTCTACAAGAAATGAATCCAACTTGCTTGTATCTAAATCCGATCCTATTTTAGTGAAACTTCATTAATGGAGGATGGATGTCACTCTCTGAACCCAC